>RJWT010022248.1:0-17261 GCA_004365215.1 Cuniculus paca
TTTGCCCCTCTGGTCACTGCTCTACTTTTTTGTTTGTTTGTTTAGTTCTGGTTTTTTGAGACAGGGTCTTGGTCTGCAGTCCAGGCTGGCCTTGAATGCATGGCCATCTTCCTGCCTCAGTCTCCTGAGTACTGGGACTGCACGCCCGGCTCTCCAGTTTCTACATTTTCACATCCCCTTTCTCATGCCCACAACAGAAACCTTCATCTCCCAAGGGCCTCGATTCCCACCTGTTCTCACCCCCCACCCAACTCACTTCCTCCAGTCCCCAGCTGCCACCCAGCCCTCGGTGACCTCAGATGGCCCCAGTCTGTTCCAGTTTACCCTCTGGCTCTGACACACCGAGCTTCCAACCCCTGCCACCCTGGTGTCCCTTGCGCACTCCCTCAGCGATGACCGTGACTTCCGGCCAGCCCCACCCTGGCAGGGGGCGCCTAAGTTCCCCAGGCTGGTTCACTCCAAACCCACAGTGTGGCCTCTTTTCTCTCTTCCACTTTCTACTTTCAGCTCCCCAGCAAACCAAGTTTACCTCAGAACCATCACCGGCCTGCAGACCTCCAGGACCTGCTAGACCAGAAGTGCTGCTCTGTGCCCTGCGCTGGTCCCAGGACTCTGCACAGCACCCAGCACACACTAAGCACTCAGAACACAGTGACCAGTAGAAAGAAAGGCAGAAGAAAGGAAAGAAGGGAGGGAGGGGTGGAGGAGGGAAGGGGGAGGAAGAATGAATCCCGGTGCCTTTCCAGGGCCCCAGAGGGTCCACAGGTCCCCTGGCGCCGCTGCCCCGCATCATCCCTGCTCAGCATCTGCAGCCTCAGCTCCATGCTGTGGCCGCCCGGGACTGAGTCCCCAACCTCCGGGCTCCGCCTGCAACCCAGGCTCCCCGCAGGCTGCAGCAGGGAGCCATCTGGCCTTCTATTTCCACTCACGAGAATTCGCACTGCCCCTGCTTGGTGGCTGGGATTTCTGTCTCTCCAGGACTGGGAAGCGCACTGGGCCAGGAGCCCGAAGCCCTGACTGTGGTACAGGACCCACCACCAAGTAGCTGTGTGGCCTCAGTTTCCTCACTGGTTCTAAAAAGAGAAGGCTGGGCATGGCGTGCACACCTGTAATCCTAGCACTCAGGAGGCCAAGGCAGGAGGATTGCTGTGAGTTTGAGGCCAGCCTGGGCTAATTAGTGAGTTCAAAACCAACCTGAACCATCCAGCAAGACCCTGTCTCTAAAAACTATAAATAAAGATAAAATAAAAAGGATAAGATCACTGTCTTTTCCATTATGACGTCAAACAATATAAAAGCGCTTTGCAAACAGTAAAGTTTTCTTCCAAGGCAGTTAGAGTTATCTTATCCTCGCTTCTCTTGGGAATGGAGCACTACGTGTCAAATGGCTCACGGCATGAGGCCTTCCTTTGGCAGCTTGACAAAGGTCTAGGCTCCGCTTTAGCGTTCCCAA
This sequence comes from Cuniculus paca, assembly GCA_004365215.1. Lineage (NCBI taxonomy): Eukaryota > Metazoa > Chordata > Mammalia > Rodentia > Cuniculidae > Cuniculus > Cuniculus paca. The sequence continues at coordinate 1,454 of RJWT010022248.1, forward strand.
GCTGTTCTTGGCTTTTTGTACTAACTTGTTTATTTAGTTATTTACTTGCAGTACAGGGGACTGAACCCAGGACCTTTGCACTGAGCTACATCCCCAGAGTTTTTTTGAGACAGGGTCTAAGTTGCCCAGGCTGGGCTGGAACTTGTGATCCTCCTGCTTCAGCCTCCCAGGGTGCCGGGATTCCAGGCGTGAGCCATCTTCTGCCTCACCAGATGATTGCGTCTGCTCCAGGGCCCAGTTTCACAGCTGCAGCTTTAACAACTGACACAGGAAGCTGTGGGTAGTAGTGGGGAGCTGGGCAGCAAGGCGTACCTGGTGCTATGCAGCTCAGGTCCCGAGGGTCAGGGGACAGAAGCCACTGGGGAGGGGGTGATTGGGAGAAGCTTTTCCCAGAAGCTGCTGGTCGATGCTCCCTGGATTCTACTGGCCAGGCTGCATTACTGATCAGCCAATCACTGGTTCGAGAGAGAGAGTCCAGGCCAATCAGGGCTCATCTGAGTGCAGGAGCGAAACTGGCGCTCTGCCACCAAGGCAGGTGGGAGGGACAGTTGAGGCCGCTGCCCTGGTGGTGCTGTGTCCCACCCTCCCCCGTGATAATAGCCGTCCGCATCTCGCTGCCTGCCCGCGAGCTTGTGTCGCATGAGTCGCGTCCAGGCTGGCTGGGAAGGTGGGTTTGAGCGGAGCGGCCAGGTGCCACCGTCCACCTTGGGTGCCAAGGCCCCGCTTGCAGCACCGCTGCACCTGGTCTCCCAAGGGCCCTGTGAGCTGGGAAACGGCGTCCCGGCCGAGTGACTGGCAGCCCGTGCGAGCTTCCTCTCTCCTGTCCAGGACAGTGCGGCTGCAGCTGGGGCAGGGACGCAGTTTCCAGGAAAGACGGCCGGGCACGAGGCAGGAGCGGTGGGAGGACTCAGAAGAGGCCCGAGCAGCCTGCAGCGCCTGGCACAGCTCTGCCAGTAGCCGGGGGAGCCCGAGGAGTCCCCAGCGCCGGCCTGCCACACCAGGGTCACGCTGGGCCTCCAGGGCTTCTGTCCCCTCTAGGGAGGCTCAAGGGAGTGACCCTACTGCCCCAGCTGTCGGCACCATGGCAGCTAATCTCTGTGACACCACCCTTGTCTCCTCCCTGTCCCCTTTCCATCTACTCAGTAAATGCCCTCTCCATCCCCACAAGCAGGCCTGGAGTCTCTGGTACCCTGACTCTTTAAGAGTTGCACACCCAACATTTACCAAGTAAAGATAAAAATGTCAATTCTCAAGATATAAACTTCAAGGCTGAGAGTGGTAGCATGCACACTTGTCATCCCAGCACTCAGGAGGCTGAAGCGGGAGGCTTTCTGAGAGTTTGAGTCCCACCTGGGCTACATAGTGAGTTCAAATAAGTATAAGCTACATGGCCAGACCTTGAAAAACAAAAACAAAAAAAAAAACGAAGAAAAAAGAAAAGTTAAAAACTTTGGAGATTTCTACAACTAGCAAGGAAAAACTTGTTACCTCCCTGAGTGCTTTTCAGGGCCAAGCTCATGCTTGCCAGGCAGGCGCTGTGCCACTGAGCTTTATCCCTGGCCCAGTGGCAAGTTTTATATTTAGGAACCCGTGAACTCTGCAGAGCCACGGGCTGGTGGACAGTTTCCAAACACTAGAGACCACATTCCCTCCCGTTGGATAATGACTTCAAGGTCTTCACTGCAAGTCACATCAGGTCACAGAAGCAAAACCAGTCCCTAATCAGGACTGCATGGGCTTCTGGCCTGCAGATCTTATCTCCCTGGGCCGGATCTCCTCCTCCCCTTCCTAACTGCTTCTCCCACTGAACACCGCTTTCTTTCAACTGTCTGAGGGCCTCTGATTATGAGTCCCAGCGCTCAGCTATGCTGGCTGCCTCTGTCTACCTTAGAGACACAAAGGACCCAGGCAGGGCTCTCAAAGAAAGGCTGGCGGGTACAAGTGGATAGAGTGGGGCACTGGAGCTTAAGAACAGAGAGGAAGAGGACAGGGATGACTTAGGACTCCTGCAAACACACGGGCTCAAGGAACACAGCGTGTGCTGGGCCTGTGCACCTCACCTGCATGTGTTCTCAATACTGACAAGAACCGAAAGTTTCCCCTGGACACAGCAGAGCAAGGCTGAGAGGCCGAGAGATCTGCTGACAGGCAGAGTTGGGATTCAAACTCATGGACTCAACCTTGGGCTCTGCTGTGGGCTCCTACTTGGACAAAACCTGGCCAGCCTCCCTGCTACCCCCTGGTGTTGGGGATGGAACCCAGGGCCTCCTGCATGCCAAATTCTCCACTGCTGAGACGCACCCTTGAACAGCCGAGGTGCCCAGGCCAGACTTCAACTTGCGATCTTCCTGCCTCAGCCTCCAGAGTTTCGGCCACCATCATGCCAGCTAAGACCTTGAATTTAATGGTGCCATGATGGGTGGACATGTGGGCGCTAGATGCAATCACAGCCTAGGATCTTACTACTGTCAGGTTCCTATCTGGGATTCAGAAAACAAAAAGGAACTATTGCGATTGAGATGTGTTCCCTCCTAACTGAAACGAACACATTCTCTTCACCTACTACCGCGCAGGGCAAACACAAAATACATTTCTATATCCAAAAAGATAAAAAAAAAATGGTTTTCAGATTTTTTTTTTTTATTGGTAAAGTATCTCCACAACAGCTGAGAGAAACACAAGTATCCTTTAGGGCTTTGGGATTCTCGTGCTTAAAGAAGGAAGAGGAAATTATGGCGGACCTTAACTCTTTTAGTGAGTGTACTTAATCCTTGATATTGAGCTCTTATTTACCAAAAATGAAAACCTGAACAGAGGGAATCTGCTAATTTGGGAAACAATGGGAGCCAAGAGAGCTGGTTTTAGTCCATGTAATTCTATCAAGTAGCCATCTGATGCCACCACCACCAAGCGAAAATTGTACCGAAAGGGAAATTAAAATTTTAAATAAAGGCCTGCCAAGGATGCCCGCCAAGACGAGGCGGACATGTCCGTATCCAGACAAGCCTGATAATAGAACATTCCCTCTTTTGTGTAACCCATGCTTGTGGAACTGATGGCCTTGCAATGTGACTGAAGATGTATAAACTCCCTTGGCAACCTTTGATGTCACCCAACCCTCTAATTATAATGCACTAAACCTGCCTCTGTACCTCCCCCTTGATCTTCCCATAAAAACCCCAGAACCTCACCAGGCGAAAACTCTGACTCTTTAGGAGAGACCCTACTCAAGTGCACTGGTGTAATAAACTGCCTCCTAAACCTTCTTGGTGCTATTTCTTCCCATGTTCAGTCTGTTTTTTTTCTGTAACAGTACTAGGATGATACCCGCCACCCTGCAAATAGACAATTTCTTTTTTTCTTTTTTCTTTTTGTAGTCTTTTTGAGACAAGGTCTCCCTATGCAGCTTGGGCCAGCCCTGAACTCGCTTTGTAGCCCAGGCTGGCCTCAAACTCACAACAATCCTCCTGCCTCAGCCTCCAGAGTGCTGGGATGACAGGCATGTGCCACCATGCCCAGCTGAATAAGGCAATTTCTAAGCTGGGCGTGGTGGCTCACACCTGTCATCCCAGCACTTGGGAGGCTGAGACAGGCGGATCGTTGTGAGTTCGAGACCAGCCTGGGCTACAAAGTGAGCTCAAGGCCAGCCTGAACGGCACAATGAGACCGTCTCAAAAACACCAGGGCCAGGGATCTAGCTCAGCGGCCTAAGTGCCTACCTGGCAAGTGCAAGGTCGTGAGTTCAATCGCTGGTGCCACAAAAAAAAAAAAAAAAAAAAAGGCAATTTCTAAAGTCCTGCTAGTTCTGAAGTCCCAAGAGTCAATGAGTTGAGTATCACTATAAAAAAAAATACAAAGATCAGCCAGGTGTGGTGGTGCATGCCTGTCATCCCAGCACTTGTGAGGCTGAGGCAGGAGGATCATGGATAGTTTGAGATCGGCCTGGGCTACATAGTGAGCTCAAGGCTAACCCGAACTGCATGGCAAAAGTCTGTCCAACCCTCACCACCACGTTTCTATTCTTGTAGGTAGGTGTCCATGTGACAACTTACATGAGTGACAGTATGAGATCTAATTTTCTTGAAGTATTGGGAAACGCAAACATTTCCAACTAATGGGAATTGTAGGCAAACCTGTCAGTGCAAGGCTCCTTTGGACCTAACTCGTGCTCTCTTCCAACAGCTGGAGAATGTCTCTGTGACCGCTCCCAAGTAGCTGGCCCTGTGACTCACTTTAACCAAATGAACACAGCAGCAACAGTGGCCCTGGGCCAAAGCCCCAGGTCTTGCTGACCTGGACTTCTGTACTGCTGGGAGCCCTCACTGCCCCACACCTGCCAGAATCAGCAGATCCAGCGCCGTCCTTGGTCCCTACTGGACAGGGTAAGTCAGGGAAAGGCAAAGGCCCTATCGTGACCTCTACAGAGGGCTTAAACGCAGCACTGGGGACACGGCCCTTTGCTGGGGATCCTGGAGGATGCCTGGTGGCTGAGAGGTGCCCCCTTCCTCCTGCAAAGGGGGCAGCTGCCTCAAGCGGGAGGGCCTCTGGGGTGGCCCTCTCAGGACAATGTGTTGCATCCTGGCGAAGGCTGCCTGCTGGGGGTGTCTGTGCTGCTTCTGTACCGCCCCCACCCTGGGCGCAAGCTCTTCCACTCCAGCCCAGTCCCTTCTCCCCAGCAGTCTTGTGGGAGCTGGGCCCAATATCCTGTCCACAGCTGAGGCCCTTCAGGGGGTTTCTGATCAAAAATGAACCGAAGGGATGAAGATGGTACAACAGAGACTGTAGGCCTGGTGTCACAGCCCTGTTTCCCCAACAGCCTGACAGCCAGCGGTGGCATCACAAACCCGACCGTGGTCTCTGCTGCAGGTGAGGCGGCGGCAGCGCCCTCACCCTCAGTCCAGGACCCCAAGGGGAGGGTGCACTGTGCCAGGCTCCAGCTTCCAGCAGAAAGCAGGGTGCAGGGCCTGCCTTTGCATGCCGGCTGGCCTCTCCCCAGGTAGGAGTCTTTTTCTGATTACAAAAGGGGTCTGTCTCATTTCTGGGGTCATCACGCTCCCCCTGCATTCCCTGTGTCTGTTCCCATTTGACCTCAACTGGAGATTCAGCTTGTTTCTCAAGCCATTAAGAGTTAAGAACAGGTGACCTGAGTCCTGAGAGGTAAAAATTTATTGATTTCTATTGTATCAGCATGTTATGATATGGTCACACCTGCTCATACAGCTGACTTCCGAGAGCCAAAAGATGATTTTCTTTTTTCTTTTAAAAATAGTTTTCAGCAGGAAGAAACATTTTAAAAACACACATTTCATACTGGGAGGGAATTATAAACAGTGGGTTCCCCCAGTTCATGAGGAATAGGGCTGGTCAGCAACAGGTCTCTGAGTGCTTCAATTTGCTTTCAGGCCTCGGCCCCAGTGCATTCTGTCTCCACAGAAGGTATTTCCGGGGGGAAGCAGAGCCTCGCCACCACAGCAGCCTAAGTCCAGATAGAAAGAGAGGTAGACTGGACTGTAACTAAATTATTTGGCGGAGTGTGCAAGAGAAATGAAAACATTTAAAATTTTCACTGGGATCAAACATACTTGACAATCAAGGAACTAAACACTCAATGTTTTGAATGCATGAAACAAAATCTCAGTGAAGCTCAGACCACAGTTACTCAGCTTTGAGAGATGAAAACACTTAAGCCAACTTCAGAAACTGCACTCTTCCCTTGTACTTCAGGAGAGTTTCTTCTTGTCAGGTTCTTCAGCACCAAAAGCTCACTCAGTGGAATGGATCTTAATGCTTTTCCCTCCCTTAGAGCCCCCATCGAGCTCAATAATAGGGGTTTTCTCGTACCCATGGGTAAATTAACTGTCAGAGTTTACTCAACCCTAATAGTTAAATGGTTTAATATAAAATAAAGCAAACCAGGGCAGTGGTGTGCTGGAGACAGCTTTCACTCACTCCCAGGAGCCAATCGTTTAATTTTAGACTTTTCCAGCAGTAGTCAAACAACTGTCACTCAACAACATAAGCTTGAATTAGGGCTGAAGCTAAAAAGTGGTTTCATACGAGGATCAGAAGAGCTTGGGACTGGGCACGTAGCTCGGTGGCACAGCGAGTACACGTGAAAGCCCTAGGTTCAGTCCCCAGGACCAAAAAACAGAGCTTAAAAGATCACATATTAGACTACGAGTGAATTCACCAGGAGATGGGTTACTGGATTAGGAGGTGACACAGTCATTGGAATCATGGTTGAAATACAACCAAAGGTTGTCAGGTTCAGCAAAAAGTAATTAGGTATCTGATGAGAATCAAAAGGCTATGTGGAATTTACAATAACATAAAATATTCGTGTTATTATTTGTTACACATCCTTGTTATCAGTAAAACTGTAACAACTTCATGCACATGTGTACACACAGCTTTCTCCAGGGAGCGGCCTGCTAAGCACTGACCAGCACACCACCGATGGGGAGGGCAGGTGAGCGCAGAGCACACCCTGCTGCGTGCAAAGGAGTCCAGCATGTCCGCACCTGCGATCCCAGCTGCGCTCGGCAGCCCACTGCACAGGGCTCGAACCGCAGGCTCCCAGCTGCTAATGCCCAAAGAGCTCTGTACAACACATGCTCCTGGCCCTGTGATGGAGAAGTAAAAGCATTGTACTTGAAAAAAATCAACTTTATTTTCTGTAGGTTAGAAAAAAAAATAGAACCAGCTATCTATTTTTTGCTTTTGGTTCGCATCTCGGTTTCTGAAAAGGTGATCTAGTTCTTAAAATCATCCCAAATGCATTCATAAGCCAGATCCACGTGTGACCAGCCCTTTACAGATATCAATTACAGTTCCCGCAGCCTTCACACTCATTCTTATCACACATTACAACATGCAGATATACAGAGAAAGGTCAGCAAGCAGTAGTAAACATTACAGCATCAGGAAAATGAAAAATCCATCTTTACAAAATAAATACAACTTTGTAACAACTGTAAAGAAAATGAAAGCACTTAATAAAAATAATGGCAGTTGACTGTATAACTGTCTCATTACCCAATCATAAAATAAAACTTCTGGAAAATGCATAGACTCCTTACATGTAAAGGATTTGTGCACCACAGTCATGTGTCAACAATTTACACAAAAATAAAGCAATTCAAAGTGTGTGCATATTTGCAACTAGAATACACTTAAAATTTTTTGCTCTTTAAAGCATTTTTTAAAAATATTCAATGTAAAAATCCTCAGATGGAAACTCTGCAGAAAATCCCACATTTTCTCTTCTGTATGGCTACAGTCCCCATTCCCCAGTGGGTCAGCACTCTCAGCGTACTGCCAGGGTCCAGCGCCTAATTGCTGGGGACTGGTACAAAATGATTCCAATAAAGCACCAACCAGTGACTGCTCCAGAGTATGCTCTTCATGATTGAGCAATTTCCCACTTCGGTGGTTTTGGTCCCAAACATATTAGTCTCTACCTCTCATAAAATGAACCACTGTACCCAGTAGCCAGCGCCCCTACAGACTGCCTCGCATGTTACAGATGGAAGGCCCACAGCACTGAAGGGGTGTGTGTGTGTGTGTGTGTGTGTGTGCGTGTATTTTTCCCCCTATCCATCCTTTGTGGGTTGCCAGAGCTGAATATACACACAGTGGTAACTCTGGAGTGATGTTCTAGTGACTTCAAAAAAAGAACAAAGAAAACAGTTAAATCTTCCTATTCAGTAGTGCAAATAAAACATTTTCTTTTTAAATATAAAAAGAATATAGGAAAACTACCCATTATTAAAGACTACTTTCTATGATTACAATCACGACCAACTAGTTCAGAAGAGTCTTTAGGGAAGTGATTGTCAAAAACATCACCAAGACAAACCCACGAGAGGTGAGTGAACAAGGTGAGCGGGGACCAAGTGACCCCCTCCATACCTGTCCAGATGGATGACGCCACAGTGACTTTCTGAGGTGACAGTGGGGGACCTATGGTTTCAACTGCATGAAAGGCTCAGAACAGTTTTGACCCACAATTCTTGATGACCCAGATTCCTTTTTCAACCCATTCACTGCTTAGGCTTTGGTGATTCCATGTTCTTTCACTACTCAATAACAAAATCATAAATACGTGGGCAAACGAGATTGATGAGCAATTCATATCACTTCTTAAATTAGTAAGCATCCTTCTAGAAGAAAAAAAATGTTTGATGAAAGAGTTCAAACTCCTATATAGAGTTGGACTTTTGGCTTCTCTATGACTTGGTCTCCATTTATCGAGTAAACAGTTATGCCATAATGTGTAGTTCCGTTACCATGGAAAACTGAGGACTGGTTGTAATGTCAGTACTGTTTACTAATATGATAGATATGAACTCATGGCTACCTCTTTAAAACATCTATTCAAATTCTCAACTGACTTGCTTGTCCCCCAAACATCATTTCCCACTCTGGTTTTTCTGCCATTGCTGGTGGGTGTCCCCATCACGTGTGTCTCAACACGAACAACTCTCTCTGAAGCTAAGGGTGAGCTACTGCTTTGGACACTTTAGCAGTCACTGGGCCTGCCTGTGGCCGAGCAGGTGCTCAAACAGTGTCACTTGCTTACGCCAGGATTCTAGCAGTGAGTGCATGGCCCATGCTGCCAGCTGGGGCTGAGAAGAGTTGCAACCCTAACCAGCCACCTCTGTGAACTGGGGACAGTTTTCTCTTCTTTAGCCTTGGCAAGATGTAAAACCTCCTTCCATCCGTCTTTATAAAGAAGTAAAGACAGGAACTGTATTCGCTCTGCACAGTGGCATCTTGCTGCCCTCCCACCCCCAAAGAACACTGATTCTCTCTCTCCACGTTCCGCAGTGCGAGAGGATGAGCTCCGGTTACTGATCAGGAAAGCACAACCAATGTTCTCAAGTAACATGTTTTGCAAACGGAAGAGACAGCACATTCAGAAAGAATGGGAAAGGGGTAGGGCAGGTCAACTACACTTCTGTTTACAACTCACAGATCTATGTTCGAAAACCAGCTCACACAGGTGCAGGTAGGGGTCTGTCACTCTGCAGACCATGAAAATGACACTGCTCTGGAGAAGTAAAGCTCTTGCAGCAGGAGAGCTGAATGAGCACAGTGGACTCACCAGCGTCACGCTCCTACAGAGCACAGCGATGGCGAAGTGGCCAAGCCACCTGTGCATGTGCGTGGATGTGTTTTTTGGGATACAAGTGGCCACTCTACCTGTGGCTGGCTTCGTGATGAGGACCAGCCCAGCAGCTAGGACTGTGTGCATTTACTCGATAGGGAGCAACTTCTCCCCGGACTAATGCCTCCAACGAACAAGTCCAACTCCTCCTGAAACTGACTGGCATTTACCGGCCTCAAATAGAACTGTGGGACAGTTTCTCTTTGGCTTCTTGTCATCTGGTGAGACTGGCTTCACTTACTGTGACTGCAGAACACATAACCAATTACTCAGGTTTCAAAAACATTGCATTTTGTAACAACTGTTACCAAGCCATTCATATTAACACTGTCGCCGCAGTTTAGCAGCAGCAAATACTCCATGAGGTATTTCAGTTAACACGTCCTGCTGTTCCACATATGCTCAGTTACCCTAAAGATGAAGCTGCTGCAGACTTTTTTTGGTGTTGCTCCACCTTTCCCACATAACTGGGGAAAATTCACATCTTTTCAGTTTTTTTGGTTTATCTGAAACAGAAAGCATTAGCCTCTTTGTTTCACAGCCTATTCTCAGAGTTATTATTGAGATTAGTGACAACAGGGGAGTCTACAGTGCTCTTATCACAGAAAACCACCATGGACAGACAGATCTCAATAGCCTCAGCCCTCAGCCAAAGGACGTCTTGGATTTCAACGCTAACGCAGTGCCAGCACTTTCTAGGAGTTTGGTTCTCCTGTGAGGTAAATCAGACGAACATGGTGAGAAATAAAGAAAAGGTTTCCTGGAAAGAACCAAAGCTTGACTTCATCCTCTTCACCAGCAGCTGGCCGAGGCCAGAACCCCCTGCACACACTCTCCTGGCCATGCCCATGTGGAGGGGCAGGCCTGCATGCAGTGACTGGCACACAGGACTGGCCAAGGTTGGCGCTGTGGTGTGAGAACTCGTCACTGCTCCAGGCCAATGTTTGACTCTAGCTCTTAGATTCCTAACAAACTAGTCTATTCTCCGTAAGCTGATCACATACATGTTTTGCATTAATTTGTGTCAACCATCCCCAAATGCATTTAATGCTATGTCACAATGGGGAGGGGGCTTTAGCTACGAATGAGGCAGCGCGACAGGAGGGGTGCAGGGCAGGGTGGCACCGGAAGCACCCATGGGTGAGTGGGCAGACACAGGGAAGCCTCTGGGAGCCGGCTCGCTGCTGAGGCTCACTTGTGTTTTCAGGGTACGTTACTATCCTCAGCTGTATCTGTGTCTGATAAAAGTGCATTTTGTAAAATACAATGATCAATCTATAAGCCTTCTACACAAAAGGAGAGGATGGGCCCCTCCGCCCCTGAGGAAGGGGAGCACTGGCACATGTAAACACAGTGCTGGGCTGCACTGGTTCCGGGAACACGGCCTGTGCCAGGAGGAGCGCAGTGGACACTGCAGCCCCCACAGAAGGCCGGTGCTGTTCCTCGGCCTGGGGTAGGGGCTGGGTTTGAATCCGCTCTTCTGGAGGTGGCCCGGCTCTGCTCACTGAGACAGCGATGGCACGCGCAGCTGAGGGATGGGCCCCGCAGAGCCCAGCTCTAGAGACTGCTACCTGGGAGGGCGGACACGACCTCCCCTGGAACCCAATGACCAACGGCAGCTGGTGGCCACAGAGTTTCTTTCAGTCTTCAAGGGTGGTTTTATGATTCTGCTTCTCCAGATGTGATGTTTGCTTACATATGTGGTAGAGTGCGTCGCTTTAAGACATGAAAAGTTCTTAAAATATATTAGCAGGTCATTATATTACTGATCCTCATTTTAGTAGAGTTTTAAAATATCCCAAAGGGGGATAAATAGTAATCCATCCATTGAATTTCCTTTGCTTTTTGTATATATATTCTGATTTGCACATGTAAATAATGCACACTTATCAAAGTCTGAACTCCTATGACAAGTCTGAGTCAGTATCTAAAACAGGCAATGGTAAAAATACTGAATGATGCTGTACCACATATAGCCTGACAAAAACGCAAAAGACTGTATGAAGAAGATCCACGCGTTGCTGAGGGTCATCTCCTGGGAAACAGCTTCCTTATGGCCCTTGGGAGGCGGAAAGGCTCCTAGAAGACAACACAGAAATATTTCCCTGTGGGGGCAGGTCTCCCAGAAGTTAAACTAAAATCTCTAAGATTTTAGTTTAAGTTGCATTATGGTTTTTTGTGACTTTCCGTTGCTCTTGATTAGAGGTCTCATTTGGACCTCAATCTCTAGTGCCCAGCGCTGTCCCGTGTGCTGGCCTTTGCCTATGCCTTTCCTCCCCGCAGGAAAACATGCCCACGCCTCCAGGTTTGCTTCCTTCCTGGAACTTCCCTTCCCCTCTGCTGCTCTCCTCAGCCTCCTTCCATCCACACACAAGCAGGTGCTCTGTTGCTCTGCTGCCCACTGCTCAGGAAGCTCCAGCAGTTTCGAACCGCGATCTGACACTGATGCCAAGCCCCTTCTGAAACACTGGTTTCAGCTGTTTTACTTACAAGCTGTTTTTTGTTTTTTTTTTTTTTTTGGACACAAAAAGTGGTTGTTATACTGACGTTACTTTCAAGAGGTAGAATGGTCATGAAATATATCTTAATAATAAAAAGGAGAAATACAAAGTCAATAGATGTCTCCACATTTTCTCTGAAAGCTAGCTTCCGAGCAACACTACCTGAGGTCATCTTTAACTTGCTGGCTCGGCAGTCAGCCAGTCCCCGCCTGGCAGACACTCCCAGGGTAAGCTGCTCCACAGGGCATTTGCTACTCACATGCATTTACAGAGTGCACTTTCAAGTCTCCAGATCTAACATGCAAACAGCTTTCTTAAAAAGAGGCTTCCTTTACTGTTGCTACGATTTAGGCTTGACAGCCCCAGGTGAGAGACTGTGGTGGAAAAGGAACAGGCCCTCACTGGCCTTTTACTGGCCCCAGGCCCTCAGCCTCAGCCCCAGGCCAACACTGTGTTTAGCTGGGCTCCCTGTTTAGGTGCTAAAAAAATGCAGCAATTCAGGAAAGCACCTTGATCGTGCCCAGTCATCCTACCAATGTTAACTTTCTTTCTTCCCTCTCTCCTCTTCCACCCCCCATATTTTTCTTACTGTATTGTAGAAATTGTTTTGTTTTGTGGTATGAGGGATGGATCCCTGGTTTCTACCTGCCTAGCCCCTTTTAACAAAACTCTGAAAACAGGCTGCCCTCCAATCTGTCATCCTCCTGCCTCAACTTCCCAAGGAGCTGGGTTACAAGCGTGCACCACCATGCCTGAGGCATTTTACAGAATTTTTAGTTTGTATAGAATGTAGATAATAAGAAAAACAAAAGGGAGCTTATGATAGAGTTTTTTTATTCAAAGGAGAAAAGTCTAAGTTTGTATCCATGAAAACTTAAAAAGTGAATACTCATGTAAAAGATGAAAGGTTTATACGATCTGAAGAAAAACCTGAGTATAAAACAATGAAAAGAAAAAATATTCATGTAAAGAAAAAATATACCCTGTAAAAATGCAGTTTAAAACGACCTCAAATGACTAATATATTACTTAAACAATCAAGTGAGATGTCAAAACATGAATGTTCCTGGCTACTTCATAAAAGGTCCCATGGCTGTGTGCGGATGACCATAGCCACTCACTGACCTGGCTCCTGTGGACACTCTTGAACCATATCCCGCCACGGGGCCACCTACTTGTCCCGCAAGCTTTGGATACAGGCTGAAGAGGACATGTATCTGTCTTTATAAGAACTCTAAGCTGAAATTCTTACATAAACACTCTGATTTCTTTGGGGTCCCTAAAAATGGTTCTCTCCCCTTTGGAATTTCCAGTAACTTTAGAAATGCATACAACAGAAAAGATTGTGTACCTGTTTCATAAAAATGGGCTAAGAGGTCCTCTTTTTCAATAAACCGTTGATAGAGCCAGTTGGTAAGGTCATCAGTCTCTAGGGGCACCTCCTTAATTGGAAAAATCCTATTAAGAGGGAAAAAAATTACTTTAATTTAGAAGTGAAAGTCACTCAGAATCACAACACAGCTTTGATGATAAAAAGTCAAATAAACTTACCTTTTGCAAGGACTGGTTTGGCTTTTAAAGACTTGCTGGCTTTTTAAAATTTATAAAATAGAAATCATTTATGCATTCATTAAGCATTCACTAGCTTATGTATTAGGTCCTGTTCTAGATGCTGAAAATAAACTTTGAAACTGTCCCATATCTGTGACTAGTTACTGAGAAAAATTAGGTCTTTCTACATTCGTGGTTTTAAGTGGGAACAGTTATGTGGAACAGATGAAGTTTAAGATGCAGCTAAATCAGAGCCCGTTCAGTCATCTAGTTAAAATGCTAGGCTGCATAATGCCCCTTGGCAATGTTCTTTGGCGGGAAAGTCTGGGAGCCAGACCCAATCTGCCCCAATTGGTAGCTTTTCCCAAGTCAGACCAGAGACACAAGTTTCGTGGGCAGGGACCTTTACTGAGTGGATGAGGATGCAGGAACGCTCTTCTGAAGATGCTGGGCCCACGTCTGAGTCAACAGGAAATGAAATCGGGATGACTGCTGACACTCGTGGAAGTGAGAGGGGAAGGCAGCATGAAGACTATGTATCTACTGGCCTTGAAAAATGTCTTACTTTCCAGTGTGTTTATCTCTTTGTCAAAGGTACACAGCTTAAAGCCTGCAAAAGGTTTGTATAAAAATGTCAGTCCAGTCCCTCCCCCTTTGTTTCTCCCTCCCTATAGGAATCGATGTTCGCCTCTTTTAGCCAATCACTTGGCATTTATCACTGCATTTCTTGCGTTTCGGCCTCAGCTACTGTGTTTCTGCACGCCTCTCACCCTGCCCCACACGTGCACATCCTTCGCGCTGTCCCAGTGCAGGAAATGCAGGTGTACAGTAAATTCGAAGTTAAAGGACGATCATGTCAACTCATCGGTAAATCACAGCTACTTTTCCCTTCTTGTCCAATTTTTATTTTCCCAAATTAAGAGATTAGGGGCCGGGAATATAGCTCAGCGGTACGGTGCCTGCCTGGCAAGTGCAAGGTCCTGAGTTTGATTCTCAGCACCAAAAAAGAAAAAAAAGAAAGCCAGATTAAGAAATTATATTGCTGTTTATTCCCTTAATTTTTCATGTACATATACCTAATTCAACCACAACGTCTCAGCCAACTGTCTAAACTCAACTCCAGATCGGTTCACATCTTTTCTTAAAAAAGCAGGCAGAAAGTACTCTAGGCTTGGGAGATTATCTGGTATCTGCCACCCCCACTCAGCTGGGCCTCATGGTATGAAAGCAGCCAGAGACAACACAGACACAAATTTGGAGAGCCATGTTCAAACAAAGTTTAAAATTTCACTCAGACTCTGGATTCAACAGCTGTAACTTTCAATCTATGAAGTCCCCTCACCGTCAACCTGGTGATGGTCTGGACTCCTAAAATGCAGTCATGTTCCCCACACTGTCTACCTTTCCTTCTCATTTTGATGGAGCATATCTCCAGCAGTTTCCTGAGAAACGGTGCTGGAAATCTTACACACCTGCTGATTACGTCTCTTCTCTGTCTTGCTACGGCTTGGATCTTAAGTGTCTCCAAAGGCCCACAGGCTGCAGCCTCGGTGCCTGGTGGGTGCTGCTGGGGTCTTTAACTCTCTGGCGATGCCCTTGAGGGAACTGTGGGGCTGTGGCCTCCTCTGCTTTTCTCTTTGCTTCCTGGCCATGAGTGATTGGCTTTACCCTGCCACCTGTTCCTGCCATGATGTGGGCCCCAAAGCAATGAGGCCAACCAACCCTGGACCAGAACCTGAAATCTGTGACCCAAAGTGACCCTGAGGTGATCACCCCAGATATTCAGTTCTGGTGTCAAAAGCTCATAAACACAGGCTTCAAACTTGGCTGGTAACCTGATTAGATAGAAGATTCATTTGGGCTTAGAAACCAACTTCTGCCTGTCTTCCTTTCTGGGAATTTCTTATTTAACATCTAAATCTTTTACTAAGTTTTTATTTATTTTATTGTATTTTTAATTTCTAGAGCTCTTTTATTGGTCTATGCTCCTTTAAAAAAAAAAACAGTTACTGTTGCAACATTTCTCTGTTTTGCGTTAAAAAAATTATAATGAAAACTTTTTTTTATTAAAATAAAGAGCTAATAAGCCCCACTGTCCTCTTAGGGTTTTATAAGTGTTCTTTTCCCTGTGTTGTCCCTGTATCCTAAGTCACCTTCTGGTCGTCCTGGTCTCCTAGAGCACAGGCTGGCTCCATCATGACTGTCTGGGCGCCCTCATTTGCTCACATTTACGTACGTGGGGCCGAGGAGCTGCCCGAGCCCCCAGTGTGTGCGGAGTCTCAATGCAGGCTCACTGAGGATTATCTGGTGGGGCCACAGAAAGTGGTCATTCCTCTTGAACTCACCCAGTTTCCTGGGGAAAGCTCGGATTTCCGGCTTAGAAAGTGAAGCGTGCTGGAAGTCAGGGAGATGAAGGGCCGAGAACCCCAGCACTCAGCGCCCTCACATCCCCCGGCCACGTCATCTTCAGCTGCTGCACCCCAGCATGGGCTCCAGCTCCCTCCCTGGAGTGAACTCCAGTACTTACTGGGGCAGGGAAAGAATAGTTGTCCAGTCTTTGGGGGACGAGGCAGGGCTCAGGGGAACT
>RJWT010022249.1:0-17280 GCA_004365215.1 Cuniculus paca
AAGTGCTACTAACACAGATAACAATGAGTTACAATCAGCTTTTATCTCCCTGCAACAAATTAATTTGGAGATAGGGTTTTAGCACTCGGGACAGAGAGCCGAGGAATGAGTCAGACATCAGGGAAGGTCTGGAGACAGGGAGAAGCACCCTCACCGTGTGCAGTGGGAACAGGAGAGGCCCGGCCCCCAGGAAACAGCAGGAGGACTGAAGGCGCATGAGCACCCAAAGGGGACCGGCCGAGGTCCCTCACACCTTCCCTTGACACGATGTCCCCAAGTCTCGACAGTCCCTGTCACTTGTCTAAATGTCATCCTTCCCTGCCACTATCACAACCAAAACCTTCCTCCGTCCATGAAGCACCGTAAGCATCCACCCCACTGCAACGGTCTCCACTCCCGTAAGGTCCATGAAGTGAGGCGCAGGAGGGCGAGCACCCATCCAGTCCATGCGGGGTCCCGTCCTCCGTGAATTAGTTTCCTGTGAATTATTTGCTGCTGTAACAAATAAGCCCAGGCTGGTGGCTGCAAACAGCAAAAATGTATTCTCACCCAGGGTTCAGAGGCCCAATCCATGGACATGGGCAGTCATGGTGTGGGCAGGGCTACACTCCCTCTGCAGGCCAGAAACAGGACCTTCCTGGCCTTTCACACCGCTGCTGACTGTGCACACTCCACCACTTCCTTGGCTAACAACCTCATCACTCTAAGCTACATCATCGTGCCACCTTCTTCTCCTCTGTCAGTCTCAAATCTCTGCCTGTCGATTAGGGAGATGCCTGTCATCGGAGTCAGGCCCCAGCCAGGTGATCCACAAAGACGTTTTCATCTCTGGATCTGAAGTTCGGTACATCTGCAAGGGTCTTTCTCTCTCACAAGTGAACAATCACAGCTTCTGAGGAGAAGGCACCACTCAGCCGGTACACCCCACCAGGGCGACAGGGGGAGATAGCCAACAGAGTAGCATCGAGTTTTAGAACCTGAGCCCCCTCACCTCATCGAGCAAAATGTTAAGGTGAGAGATTGGACCGTGATCCCTGCAAAGAAGTCCAGAAAAAAGCCCCAGGTTCTGTTCCAGACCATGTTGCCAACCAGACATGAGATGCCGGGTGATTCCTTCATCCTTTTCTTATCTACAAATGAGGTTTGCTCGGATGCTCTTTGAATACACTCCCAACTTCAGCGTCTCGTGACACACAGAAAATTCCAAGCATAGTTTAAAACCCAGCACGTGCACAATTAGAAAACAGACGAAAGTAGCGTCATCCCCGCCAGTCTCTCAGTCAGCAAACACTGTCGAATTCTTTCCTTTCCTCAGGAAAAGGCACAGTCTCAGTACACGGATAAACACACCATTACGGTCACTGAAACAGTAATCCCCAGAATCTGTCAGTGATGCTAAAACCAGCAAACTCCAACGACATTAAACTGTCTCATATGTGCAGAACCTGTTCTTTAAAAAGAGAAGGAAAGAAGGCAAGAGCTGGCATAAGCAATCAGAGGGACGGCTGCCTAGCAGTGACTTCCAGCGGCTGGATGCTTCTCGGGGCTGTGCTGGCTGGTGCGCGTTGTAACGGTGGAAAGGAAAGGCGAACGAGCTCTGGCTTCTTCGGTACCCTCTGTGAGCTCTTGAGCAGGCAATTTAACTCTCTGTGTGCGCCTGTGGGAACTGGGAAACCAATAAGGATGCATATTCCTGGGCAGACAGTGAGGACCCAACTGCAGGAGGTGCAGAAGGCATCGAGCAGCCGTTGCCTGGCATGGATTGTTCCCCTGTTTTCCCGCCCTGCTGAAAGTAAACAGACCTGTCCTGAAACCAAGTTGTAAAATGTTTGATGATTACATTTCCCCTGCTTTCCTGTACTTTTCCTTCTTGGTAGCAACTCTTGCAGACATAGAACTTGTGGTTTACAGTTCTCTATTGATTGAACTGAGATTACTCATTCCAGCACCTGAACCAGCCTTGCAATTATTTTGTCACTGATAAAGAATGTACAGCAAATTCTATTCAGATAGGAGGAGAGACGGGGGGTGAGGGTAGGAAGGTCACCTAAAGTCCCTTGAAATGAAATAAGGCTGACTCAGAGATGAACCTACTTCAGACATTTTAGAAATATAGAAAAAATTGAATGCAAAAATAAAATCCCATTTCCTACAGAAGCCAGACTGAAAGTTAGAATCTCACTTAAATTTGCCGCTAGAGGTGATTTAAATAAAACAATGGGAAAGTACATATCCTTAAAACAAGCATGTTTTATTACCATATTCACCTTCCCCAAAAATATCAAGATTATCACAAAAGTTTTCTAAAATGAATTGTGTTTTGTTAACATTTGATGATTTGTTTTCAAGCCCACATTTTCCCAATAGTTGTTATCCATGCAACACCCATATGGCTCCCAACGATAATGCCACAACTCCCCAAAAGGATATGAGCTAAAACTGTCTCTTCCCTAGCACACGGTTCAAAGTGGGTAGAAGTTTGAGCTCTGGAGTCCAGCCGGGCTAGATTTGCATCCCAGCTTACAACTGCCGATTCTGTGTTTTTGCAGTACCTTGGGGAATTACTAAATTAAAGGGTATTATAAATGAAAGACAGTCCTGCTCATAAGCTTTTAGGTTTTCTGATTCACAAAATGGAGACAATGATAGAATTTATAGAACCCATATAGTAAATTGCTCAGCATTATATGCTCATTTCTATGGTTGCTTTCCAAACCATAGCTGTATGAAAATAAAATGTTACTGTTTCAGTCTGGGAAGGGGAAAAGCATTTGTCTGAATAAATAAAATATTTCACTGTGAAATGACTTTAAAGAAAAGCGCATAAAAGAGCTCTGTCTCTGTATTTCCTAGTAAAGAGCACGCTTCTCCAATTAAGCAATAGATAAGCCATATTTACAGACCCATACAGGGAGCCCGTTGTGGGAATTTGACTTCAGGGAAGACAGAACAAAGGAAGAAAAGAAAGCAGGCTGCCCACAGGTCAGTCTAACTGCTACTGTCACAACTGCCAGATAGTCACTTGTCATTCTGTTACCTTCATCACGGGGACAGGTTTTTAATCTGGTCCGTGTATTCTTCTATTCAAAAATAGCAATTGTAGATATCAAGGGATCGTGCTAGGGACGAAGAAAAGAAGGGTGCTCAGCCAGTGGCCTCAGAAAGCTCACGGATCCGTGCTGCACACACCCGAGCACGCACAAGGCTCGCACAGCCGCGGGTTATCGTCTGAAATTTAGCTACCTCCACATTCTCTGCACTAGTAGAAGAAATAATTGCACCATTCCTAGTTTTCTAGATGACTGGCTGCGGGTTTCCGTTTCTGGAAGGCTCACCTCGGATAGCAGAGGTGTGCAGAGCGGGCTCTGAGTGACCCCTGGGTGATGCAGCTGGAGGCAGGGCCGAGGGCTCAGTGTCTGTCGCTCCACCAACAGGAGCCAGGCCCTGCGCGTGGTGCACATGCGGGGCTCCGGGAGCCTCGCGGAAATCATCGGCTCTGGGCCACCCCACGTGCCAACCCGGGAAGATGAGAGGACGCGGAGAGTTGGCGAAGCTCCACCCGTCAGCCCCACCGCCCGGCAGCCTGCTGCACGGGCAGCTCAGCGTGGCCAGGGACACGACGACGGGAACTGTCCCGCGCCTGCTGCCGAGCCGAGCGCAGGAGCGACTGTAACTCCGCCAGGGCATCCCTTGCCCACGGCCCACCCGACAGAGCAGTCTACCTCCGTGCCGTGGGGGTTTGTAAAACGATTCTAATTTTAAAAGTGGGTTTCCTGGCTTTTTGTTCAAGGGCATAAACATCTTTGGGCACTTGAAGCAGCTTTATTTTTTAAAAGATTGTTGGCACAATTAAAGAAATTGTGAAATAATATCTTTAAAATGTCGACTAAATGAGCATGTGCAAGGATACACTTTGTGATGGTTTTCGTTTTGGCATTAATACTAAACCTACTCGGAAGAAAAAAAAAGTTAAATTATTTCCCCTGTGTTGAAAAACTTAAGTTAGAATCACAGAAGTAACTAGAGCAGGCTGCACTTGGGAGCCTGATCAGGTCACCTGTACAGATTCTTGACAGAAAGCAGAGCTGCTTTTCCTTTGTATCATTGTCTAACTTAGGTTTCATTTGCCGGGCCCACTCATTCTTCTATAGGTGTTTTGTATTCGTTGTTGGTTTTGTTGTTGTTTGGGTTTGGGTGGGGTTTAGTTTTGTTTTATTTTTATTTGTCTTTGTGGTACTTTGTGGGCCTTTGCACCAAAAGACTGTAGCTTTTTAAAATTACTCTTGTTTGAGACAGGGTCTGGCTAAGTCACTAGGTTGTCCAGGTTAGACTGGAATTTGCAGTCCTCCTGCCTCAGCCTCCCAGAAGGCTGAGATTAAAGGTGGTCTCTTCTGTTCTGTTTTGTTTTGTTAAGATAAACTACATAGGCTGTAGCCGAATTTCTCAGGAGTATTCTCTTCATTATGACAGAGCAGAGCACTTCAGATTTCTAGTTTCTTTTAATATAAATTCATGATACAAGAAAGTAGTGAAGGATACTGAACATAACCCAGAATGGCTAATGTTGCTATGTAGTATTATATTTACAAGAAGTCATAAAATTTTGCATAAATTCTGAGTTTACTGTACTTTCAATATAGAGTAATTAGCCAGTCCTTTTGACACAGACTCCAAGCAGGAATGAAAAGCTATTTAGAAAAAGCAACTTTTACCCTCCCAGGACCTAAACAACCTAGTGATTGGAAGTGGCACACAATACGTTATCTAAAAATACTTGAACCCATCATTTTACACTGCAGGATGTGTCATCCTGATGGTGTTTTCTTAATTGGCCTGAGACAAGGAGGTTTTCATTAACTTTCACCAATGTTATTCCAAAGAAGAGGCAACCTTGAATAATGCCACACACTTTTTTTAATTATGTGTAACTATGTCAAGGTGTTCATGGGGAGAAAAAAATAAAAAGCTCCCTCATAACTCTTACTAAGAATCTTACCATGGGGACTTCACACTTACTCAAATTAAGAGTCAATCCTTTATTAAATATATTCTAACTTGCTATTACTATCATAGGAAAATCACCGCTGTGAGTGAAAAGATTAGGGATAGGCGAGGGAGAGACAGCCTGACCTGGGTCGCCCGGTTCTTTTACAGTTTCCCAGCACTTCAGAGAATGCCAGGTAAAAATACAGAGCAGTGTGCTCACATTTGAAGTATTATTCTATCCTGCATCAAGTGTGCAGTTAAATCTCACACTAGATCTTAAGCATGGACTCCATGAACTTTTAAGGAATTTCTGATTTTTGATAAATAAATTGGGAATGTTTCTCTGAATGAGTAGGAGATTTTCCCATCTTAATTATTTTATTCTATTCATTTTTGTTGTCAAAATTATAAACAGATGGGCCAGGAATTTAGCTCAGTGGCATAAGCACCTGCCTGGCAAGCACAAGGTTGTGAGTTTGATCCCCAGTACCAAATAAAAAAAATTATAAATAGATCCTAGAGGGGATGTTAATATATAATATATGTATATGTACTTAAATATTTATAAACACATTTTTAGGGGTGGCCTACTTAAAACCATGCTTTGCATTTGTTTCCTAGTGTATTTAAGCACACAGTCTTTTCTTTATATATAGAATGCAGAGTACAGACAAAATATATTCACAATACTGTGACTCTTAAATTCTTCTATGATGAAAAAGAAGTAAAAATGGAACAAAGCACAATCATGAAGTCTAATCATTTTATTTCTAAATAGGATAAAGAGATCTAATTGAACTTATTTAAATGTTTCTTGACAGCTTGTTTTTGATTTTTACAGGCGTGAACTCACAAATAGAGAAAAAGATCCTGATAATGTTAACCTCAAAAAAATCATCATTTATAGTCACAGTGAAAACCACAATGACTTCAAAACAGTGAGATTTTTTTGGCTCAACAGGAGTGTTTATTAACTGAAACCAAATAGCAGTAAAGGATATGTGGCCATGTTCTAGTCCCCTGTCATAACCCACCTTGGAAGTGTCAATCTGCAGCCATTTTACACTTTTTGGTATTCACTTATAATCTAAGTTATGAAATCAGACCTAATGAGTCAACTAAACTCAATAAATTTTACCCGGGTCAATAATTTATCCTATTTTAGTGTAAATTCTTGTTTTTTCACCAAGCAATGTCAGTGTTTTACTTTCTCTTCACTTTTGAGCTCCCCTCTGTCTTTTACTATCTGCAAGCCACAGCCAGGTAGGCATTCACTGATGACTTTGTAATAACAGAATTCACAAGTCCGTTTTTCTAGGCAGCAAGAATTCCCATGCATAGTAACTGGGGCACTGAGGGTCACCATGGTTTCCATCCAAGCCTTCCAGCTGGAGATCTCCTGTCCTGACAGACTTTATCTCTTATGGGTTTCACAATCACCAGATGTGGCACCTCTAGGATACCCCCTGTGTTGTGGTTCACCTCTAAAGTGTTCCCCCCAACTCTCATGTGTGTGGAAGGTGACTGGATCATAGAGTGCTATGTTCATCAGTGGATCACTCCACTGTGAGTTCACAAAGGAACGTGCGGATAGGAGTTGGGGACTGGTGGGAAAGTGGGTCACTGGCAACATGACCTGGAAGGCTGTGCTCCTGTCCCCAGCTCTTCTCTGCTCTCTCTGCCTCCTGGCTGTCATGGGTTATGCAGCTGTCCTCTGCACACCCTTCTACCATGCTCGGAGCCAGCTGACCATGGACTGAACCCACAGGAAACTGTGAGCCAAATAAACATCTCCTCCTCTAATTTACAAGCCTGTGTGTTTCGTCCTAGCAATGGGAAAGTGACTGCCACATGCACTATCATGTGACTGCCATACTCTTATCTGTGGGAGATAGAGATTTGCTGGTATGTAGCCAAGCAAGTGTGAGCATCCTTAGAGCTGGTCTGAAACTTTTTTATTCAAATCCTCTTAGATCTGGACTGACTCACTGATTGCATTAATAATTTTCAGTGAAATAATCTCTGGAACCTCCTGGAAATAATGTACTTTCCCAGTCCTCCCCCCCCACAACCTCCCAAAAGATATGTTTAACAGAAAAAAAAAAAAAAAAGGAAAAGAAAAGAAAGTTAAGCTAGCAACATTTAAACTAAATCACTGCATTCCTCACAATACAAAGGATCATTTGTAACAAAATTGTTGCAAAGGTGGGAAGGTAACAATCTCCTGTAATTAGAAATAATGGTTCTGTGAAAAAATGTCAGGCTGTTTCTATTCAACCCAGGAAACAAAAAAGTCTTCTCAAGCCAATTCCCCTCTCTGTTATATTCTCTTCTCTCCTCAATCCTGAACTCTACCATAGCAGTTTACCATCTCTTTCCTTTCCTTTTATTGTGATCATTTGCATATAATTAAAAGATTCCATTAGAATTTCTTTTTCTAAAGCCAGTTATATCTGTTAAAGATGTAGAAATTTTATTCCCATCATTCAGAACTCAGTGTAACAAATGGCCACATGAATCTACCAGATTAATTGACTCATCTAGCCGAGTCACAATCTAGACTTTGCCTCTGCTTTCTTTTTTGTTTGAATTCAGTCATTTCTCTTTCTTTCTTTTTTTTTCCCCCTCATTCTTGTGTATTTGGAAAGGATGAGGAATGAAGAAAAGGAATATCTCATGTACTCTTTCAGAAATATAAAAACAATAGATAAAAGTTGCAAAACATTATCTTCCTTATTACTGTGTTTTGTAGATTTTACTTAATTTTTAAAATCAAAAACTGATAGGATGACATCAATGCGTTGGCAAAAGAAAAGTTATCCACTGCGACAAAAAATAAAAAGCGAGAAATTACAAGGATGCATCTTTACCCTGTGAGGTTCAAAACTGCTTTCCAAAAGAGAAGGAAATCAAAACATTTCTGGGAGGATAAGGAAAGCAAATATCAGGGGGAAAAAATGAGGAAGACTCTTACTGTGTTTATTATGTACAACATGATTTTAAGGTATATATATATATATATATATATATATATATATATATATACATATGGTTTAATGTAGCTAATGAACAAATGCACTCTCTCACACAGTTACCATTTTATAGAAAGAATACTTAATATCCACTCGGCATTTTTCCAGAATATAATATATAGTCATTAACAATAGCTACCTGGCTGGACTGTAGGTCACCAGCAGATTCCTCCTGTCTACCTGGGATCAAGTACATGTTAACCAACACGTTCCCTCAAACCACCACCCTGGCCAGGGTAACTACCAAGCTACCCTCTACTGGCATAGGACCAACTTTTGTGTAGCTTCCACACACGAGTGAGATGACCTGGTATTTGTCTTTCTGTGTCTGGCTTCCTTTTTTAATTGACAAATAAGAATTGCGTCTATTTATAATAAACACAATGTTTTGAAGAATTCTATTGCTTTTGTTCATAAATGATACTCAGGGGAAAAAGCTTCACCAAAAATTTTTGGAATATATGGATTTGAAAGAGAAGAACATTTATACTCAGATAAAGACAGAACATGAGAAACTCATATTTGTTACAGGATTATGTCAACATTTTCTCCTACGAAACTTAAACATTTTTTCAGGGAATCTCCAGTTTCATGAAGTCAGACTTAGAAAACAACCCCTCCCTACCTGTGAGAAAAGACACAGCAAAGCCAGAGGCAGCTGTTACAACCTTGAGAAGGTGAGGACACAGTGACCAGCTCCCTCCCAAGACACAGAGCAAATATCAGAGGTCCTGATGAGAGGAGGCAGTCGCCCTGCTGCCGGAAGGTGTGGCATGTGTACAATTACCAGATAAGAGCAAAATCATGACACTTAAACGGTAGCAGCACTGTGAGTTACATGTGATATTTGAAAAATATGACAACCATCTCGATCTGCTCAAGTAGCACTCATGATAAGGGTGAAATTTTATCAACATTGGCTAACTTACGGTGTATTAGGAAACTAGCTAGAAGATAAATTGATGGATTAAAAGATAAACTACTCATGGGCAGACAAACAGAAGGACAGATAGTGTTACAATCAAATGTGTGCTGCACCCAGGCAGAAAGGATCAGTATGTTTGCTAGAAAGGTCCTGAACACGGAATTCTTTGACCGTTTTTAACTCAGTCCTTCCTAAGCAGGTAAACTCTCTAAAAGTTTCTGCCAGTTTCTGATCTTTCAAATGAGATTAATAAAATTTTCATAAAGCTTATTTGAGTAAAGATACGTGAGGAAGACCCTGGAAGGCAGGCTCAGTATTAATTAAAGTTATTTGATGTAACATCATTTTCTTCAGTGATTGGAGTTCAGTCAATTAACAGATGAACAGTGGAAAAGTGAAATTACAAAGTATCAGTGTACATTTCCAAGGGATTAGGGGACTCTTGGCCAACAAGGGTAGTTTCTATCTTTCTAGAAGTAATTTAAACACAGGCTAAGGAGGAGGGCACCTACAGGTCTTTTCCAGAGTATTCTTTCTACAGATCCTAATTCTTCTTTCCCATTTAGAAAGACACCACGAGATCCCTAACACAGAGACCGAGTATAAAGCTCTATCTACTCTCCACCTTTACTTTTAAAAATACCATGGCATTCTGAAGGAGATCGTCTTAGATCTTGTAAAGGCACAGGTTGAGATTCCCTCCAATGAACTCACCCATCCTTTTTCTGGATATGACCCCGTTTCTCATGTCATTTGTCTGCACATAGCACGAAAGAGTAAGATCAATCCAGTATCAAAAAACAGAATTGATTCTTCCATTCTCCTTCTCCTGAGCTACCTAAAAGTCCGAAGCCACTCACATACGTGTATTTATTATCCCTTCTAGAGTAGGCAAAAGCAGACCCAGTTTTGAAGTCATTTTCAATAATGGGACAAACTTGAAAGGGGAATAACCTTTGGGATTACTCACTGGCTTGTTTTGATTAAATAAAACTTGTAGAAGGATGCTTGGCATTTCCTCCTGGCGAACTTCTACCAACAACAAGGAGGATGTGGCCCAGCCTTGCTCCCCAGAGACAGTGTCCTTGGGATTACGGTCTTTCTCCCTGGATTTGTCCCCTGACACCCCCTACACCCCAAAGTTCTTCAGCACAGCAAGGCAACTTGCTTAAGATTTGAGATGATCTTATCACAGGACGGAGATGAAACTAGACAAGACTGTGTGATGACAGGTAAAGACCTCATTTCTCCTTTGAGCTTAGCATGGTTTAGCACAATGGCCAGGCTCCTAACAGGTTTTTCTCGATTGTACTCCCCTCCTAATTTGCATGTTCCTGCAATATAGATGTTCTTATTACTCAGCCCTTACTTCTAGCTCCCTTTGGTGCAAGGATGAAATTACTTAAACCCAATTCAGAGATCTTATTCTCCATTAGAACCTCTGGGAAAGAGTCCTGTAGACTGATTCCTGAGATTTTGTCTTAGGCTCCAGACATCCACAATCTAAACATCAATTTCCTTATGGCTCAGAAATACATCTTAACTTACCTTTCACTTTCTTGGAATAAACTTCCCAGGGTCAATAGAAGTTGGCTTTTTCTGCTTTATTTCTTCCAATCCTATTTTCCTTTCTTCCTTTGTGGCACTTAAAACATTTCTGACTTTCTCTATCGCCCAGATAATAATACACTTGCTTTTTCTGGTCTCTCTATTTTCCTTTTGGGGGGGTAGAAATGATCTACACTGAGGTTCTGTATTTTCTGCCTCCAGAAGATTGATCTTCCAGGTCTGGTCACCATCACTACACTGTACTGGTTAACATCTGGGACCTCAAAGCCAGTCTAATCTAGATTCAAACTCCCACTGCACCATTTAACAACTGTATGATCTGAATAATTTCCTAGCACTCCACCCTGGTGGTTACAAGCTGGTGTTCTTCCCAGCTGGGTGACATGATCACCCCAAGCCCCACTTGCACACGTTCGTAAAAGGACAGTACTTACCTTGCAGTGTTGATATAAGAAAGAAATCTGATGATCCACATCAGTGTTTAGCACTATGGCCAATTAGAGCAAATAGTCTAAAGTATTAGCTGTTATGACAATTACGAACTTAAGTTACCAGACCCATCTTGTATGCATGAGATTTTCTGACTCCCTTTGTTCTCAGCAAATGTTACTTTAAATACCCAGCCTACGTCACACCTTGCTCACTAGAGGCTTCCTCTCAGGGGGCCAGCAGTTCAGAGTAGCCAACTGGGGAAGCAAGAAGCTTGGCCACACTACACGGGTCCAAGCCATGTAAGCCCGCCTGGGTCTGAGTTCTGCTGAGTCCTCACCTTCCCCATCTCTCCATATGCTCCAGCGTGCTGACAGCAACTTTCCCTGAATAGATCACATATTGAGACTGTGATAATAAGTATGAGAACCATGGCTATGAAACATCCACGGTCCAGCCAGAGTCCTTCTAAGGAAGCACAAGGTGAAGACCAAGAGGGACCTGCTGCACACATCAAACGCTCTGGCACCCCACTGTGGGGGCATCAGCACCTCAGTTAAAGAGAAACCCAGGGAGGGGAACGTGGTGGTGCAGGCTTGTGACTGAGGTGGCTGCCAACTTCCAACACCCTCTCTTGTTTCATGCCTAGCACATCCCTCCATGAAAACCAGAGGCAATGAAATAGGAGATCTGCCCAGAGAGAAGCTGTCCCAGCTGCCTTAAACTCTTGCTAGGCACTTTAGTAGAAACTTTACAAGGTACATCTGTAGGATGATGCTGAGTAAGTCAGAAGCATCCCGTAAACCAATAATTCATTATACAAGAAGAAATGTTCTTAGCTTTAGGGTTTTGTTATGTGTGGTGATGGTGATAAGGATGTCCTCTCTGGAATCCAACCCACTGTCAAGAGGAAGAAGAAGAAGGGGAAGGGGAGGGGAAGGGAAAGGGGAAGAAGAAGGAGAAGGGGACGAGGAGGGCAAGAGAAAGGGGAAGAAGAGGAAGACAGAGAAGAAGAAGAGGAAGATGAAGAGGGAGGGGAAGGGGAAGGAAAGGGAAGGGGGAAAAGAAGAAATACGAATTATTATCATTGTAAATTGTAAGTTCTGAAGGAGGTAAAAACTGGGGACGGTGTAGATTAAGCCAAAAAAATTTTGTGATTTGAAACAAATTATGGTAGCAGAACAGGCTACTTTAAAACCAGCACAGTGACAGAACTTTACACAATGAGTGTGGACCCAAAATGCGATTGTCAGGCCTGTCGAGGACTTGGAAGCCCTACCAGACAGGGCAAGACAGCACAGAAAGACCGCACAGCACCATTGTCCTATTCCTGAGTTCACAGCAATGGTCAGGTCAAGGGACCGACCCATTCCAGATTATTCTCTGTGGCTTGGTTTTCTGAAATTGCTATCAGAAGTAAAAAGAAATTTTACGTAGCTTTTTATTGGAAATTTAAATTTGTGGATACACATTATATAAGGCAGTTTGTGCCTTACACAATTATAAGTGAAGTTAAAATACTGAAAGCAATAGACTTTGAGGGTCTTTTACTTCACTTGTGAGACCAGGCACTTGTCCCCCGTACCAATAATTGTATTGACAATTTTGACCAATTCTGCATATGCTAAAACTCAGCGGTCCTGAGCAAAACGCAGACACGCAGTTCGCGCGCTCTCGAAGCAACCCTGAAGTCACTCCGAGTCTCCCCGTGGTTCTCCCTGTGGTCCCACAGCGCGGTCCCAGTGGGCCCGTAGAACGGCTCGGAGCAGATGGCAGCCGGCCTCGCCTGAAGAGCTCTGAAACGACTCAGGCCACCCAGAAGCCCGTTCAGGGCGTCAGTTTCCCTGTATTTGTGGTTGGCGAGGAAGGTGGTGGGGATGTCGGGGCGCCGGCCTTTCCCAGCCCCCAGGGCAGCCGAGAAGGCCCCTCTGCGGTCCAGGGCTGGAGGGCAGGCTGGGCGAGGCCCCCTGTCTCCGAGTGCGCGCGGCCCAGTGTGGGGAGCCTCCCATCCTCAAATCTGAAAGGACTGGGAGGTTTCGGAGGCCTCCGAGGTGCCAAAGGTCAGGGATCAATACTCGGGCCCTGCCTCGGAAAGGGGAGAAGGGGAAAGACCCGCTGCGGAAGGCAAGTGAGCGAGTTTGTGAATAATGAAAAAGTTGCGAATAGGCAAACCGGGCTCCACGGGGGAAGGAGGTGGGGTGCGGGAGAGAAAAGCAGTGGCCGTGGTAATTAAGAATGCGGTGGGAGCCTGGGCAGGTCACCTCCTTTTTGAGATCACAGCCCCATCAGAAATTCTTTCAAGTGTCCTTCTGCGTCGCCAAAGATGACAACAGCAAATCAATAAGTGCTTGAAATGAAAGGGGATGCCGGCTGCCCCCAGGCTGCAGACTCCCGCCGCCGGCCTTTTCCGAGCTCCCGCAGCGCCCTCCGCGCCTCTCTTCTGAAGAGCTACCTTTCATTCCCGGTCTCAGCACAAGGTAAGGCTGGGTTAGCGGATCCACGAGCACCCGCTCGGCTCCGGACGGCGCACAGCCCGCTGCGGGGACCCCGCCTGGCCAGCGCCTGCCGGGCCTCAGGCCCGCACCCCTGCGGTCACCGCTTCGGGTCACAACCACAGGGTCCCTGTCCCCGCGAAGGTCCTGAGCCGCCGCCACCAACCGACTGCTCCTTCAAGTCCACTGATTTACAAATTAGCACAAAAACACTAACCACAAAGCAGCAAGACCTGTCCCCCAAAATTACAGCTAGAAATGACCCTAAACTCCGAGCTGAGTTCCAGACTTGGGTGCGGTACCTTGCAAAAGCCATCCCTCCCCTAGCAAGTCTTGACTGAACAATCTTTCCCGCGCCCAGCATCCCCCGGACGTTTTAATTAGGTAATTCATTAGTGAGTCAATACAGACATTTATATATTCTTTTAGCTCAAGTGGTTAAGTACTAATTTCAAAATGATTATAAAACACCGGAATAGGCAAAGCATAATAATTTTAATTTATATGCAAATCAATCGGTTCACCTTAAATACCTTTTCTTTTTCTTTTTTAAACAATTATTGTATTGTAGCATCGGAGACACAGATCAAACCTCCGGAATAGACAATTCAGAAACAAGATCTGGACTGGCAAAGAGAATTTAGGAGAGCCAACAAATCAATAATGTTTGAGGCAGTTAAACACCACAGCCCTTGGTATTTACATACTCGCTTGTTGTGAGATAGGAGCTGGGGAAATCGCTTTCCAGCGTTGAGATCATAATCCAGAGTGAAGAAAGTAAATGGTAGCACGCAGCCCGTCACCGCGGGCTCGAAAACAGTACTGTGCCCTTCCCAAATCCTGGCTCTAGGGTGAGAGGGAATTGGCCCAGCTCAGCCCCATTTGTCCTTGGTTTTCCCTGTTTTGAGCACAAAATTTTTGCCTTCCCCGAGCTTCCCTATTTCGGTTCTTATTCTAACCCCTCTGTTACTTGCTTCAAAATATTGTAGGAAGGAACATAATTCAGAATCCCCCTAAAATCTCTCTGAATTCATTTAGCCAGCACGCTCTGCCTATGCTTGGTTTTTCCAGCTACGTTTAATTCTCTGCCCCCTCCCTTAAATCAAATAATCGAAAAAGCCAAAAGATTGGCAGAGGAAAACGATCCCGTGCACTAGCACTGGTTCACTGCAAAGTTATTATTTTTAGATCTAGTTCAAAATTCTGTAAAAGTAAAAAGGATATAAACTTGAGGAGGGCGAACGTTTTTAAAATAGTCTAGAAAGGTCGATTTTACCAGGAATTTCCGAGGGATCCACTCTGGAGTTGTTTATGTAAAAGTGTAACATCCTTGAAATTCACAGATACACAGGTCAGGGTCTCCCCGGCCCAGGCGATCTGGCCCTTTAGGAGCTAGGACCTTTGATGCTGCAATCTTGTTTACATCTGCAGGATAGGGAATTGCTGGCTTTGCCGGGACGCTCCCTCCACCGCCCTTCTAATTCGAAGTCGTAATCAGAATCTAAATACATTCGACACGACCTACTCTTCCACGACTGCTTTGACGAGAGAAAACCTGATATCCACGTCTTAAATCAGCTCGGTGGTTTGTAGCCCCCCAGCACCCTGCCTGCCTAATGTATTCCCTGGTGATTCCGGGCATTAATTAGTTGTTTAATAGGAGTATGACTAAAAATGTAAAAGAAGGATTAGGAGCGTGAAACGTATGTCCAGCTCCTTCCACACGCTCGAGGAGGGAATGAGAATCATTCTGTATCTTCTGTTTCTCCAGGAACCATTTGCATTTCCCACCAGCTGCTCACTTCGGCTGCACTGGCGCTGTGCGAGGCGGGGACCCAGAAGCTCAGCGCGGTGGCGCGGTGGCTGGGGCTGGGGTGAACCAGGCCCGGCGGGCGGGCGGGCGGTTGGGCGAGGCTCCAGAAGAAGGGGGCAGGGAAGTGAGCTTCCCCAGCCCTGGGCCCGGCCCAGGCTGCAAACCTCTGACTGCTGCAAAAGGCAGAGGGAGTTGCACGCGCAGACCTGTGCGCCTCTGCAAAAGCAGAGCCTGTCCCTTCCCTGGGTCTCCCCGCGCCACTCTTGACTCTTCCTGTCTTTGATTTTTGCACTCTTCCCACTTTTTGTGTGTGTCATTCCCCACCCTCGCCACCAGCTGAAGGCGAGACTATTCGCTTAATCTCTATAAAATGAAAAGAAAATAAAAGGAGGAGAGGAGGGAGCATGAGCCCATTACTCCGGAGGGCGGGGAGACAGCAAAATATCTTTGATGGGCAGCGATAAAAACGTTCTTCTCGGACGTTATCGGGTGCACTGCGACTGGAGTTCAGTTGTGGGGTTTGGGGAAATTCAGTTTTCTTGCCTCAGAAAGATTTCAAAAGGCAGAAATTAAAATTCACAGATTGGAGAAAATTGTAAAACAGCACGTGAGTATCCCCCCCCCATTTTTCTCCCCTTAAATAACACCACTTTGAATGTCCACCGGGTAGAAAAGAGAAAGTTCCAGTTTCCAAAGATGTTGGGCAGAGAGTGGAAAGGGCTTAGCCTGTAGAGTTCGCGTCCGTTTTCGTCGCAGCTGAAGAAGTCAACCCTTTGCACAAAATGAACCCATCTGCCGACTGTTAGCGATTTCAAAGTGAAGGGATTTAGCACTCAAAACAAATTGAGCAAGTTTGTTTGCCTGTTTTTACTGCTGACTCAAATGAATTCAAAACACGGAATAATACCAGAAAACACAGAACACGCAGCAGACAGGCCCCAACTAGGGAAGGCTGGGCACCTCGGTGGGGACCCGCGGTTCGTTGTGAGCGCCAGGCTTTTTGTAATGTGTATCTCACGCACGTTCTCTGACCGGCCCAGGAATTCTCCTGCAATTGCGTGAAATGGTATATTGATTTAGGAAGAGCAATGCAACTTATGAAGGGAACTTCGTTCATGCCCGAGGACCACAGGAGAGGACTGTTGACAGCAGGCCTGAGTTTTGCTCGCACCCAGGCATTAATATTGATGGGAAATCCCGAACCTTCGAACTGGGGCTTTTTTCGGACACTTTCCCAAAACACATTAACTGCAAGCCCTTGAGATTGAAAGAACTGAGTCCCATATGCCTGGCAGAGCCTTCGCACCTGGTCCTCGAGGGTCATCATATTTATAGTCCTTCCACCTAAACGCAAGACGCAGCCAAAGTGTCCTGCTTGCTACCAAAATATGCGCCCTGGCTCCAGTAAAAAAAAAAAAATCAGGGTTCAGTAGGAGGCCACCATTTTCAAATGAGAACGGCCCCTCAAACTTCACTTACTCTTCGTTTTTTAGGAGCAAACGTGGATTTGAGGGAGGCTTCCTCGTCCTTCCCCGCCCCCATCCCGGGCAATTCAATCCCACCCTCGCCAGGAACCTTAACCTCGTCATTTTAAAAAATGAGATATCCGTGACCCGGGCTGAACTTGTTGAGTGTAGGTACAGCGGGGAAATTCTAGCCTCGGCGCGGCCGCGGTGGGGCGGCGCGACCCCTCGTGAGCGTGACCGCTCGGGCGCCCCGTTCTCGCGCGCCCCGGGCCCACGGCCCTGACCCCCGCGCCCCCGACTCCGGCGCCCTCGCCCTCGATCTCCGCACTCCGCAGGTCTCCTTGGGTCCCCCCCCCCGCGCTCCCGGTGGCCCCGGTCTCGTCCCCTCCCGCACGCCCGGGGAGGTCGCGCGCGCCGCCCACACCCACGCTCCGCACGTCTCACCCCAAGCCAACCCGGGCCCTGGGCCTTTGTTCTGTGCCTGTGCCGTGGGCCACTTTCCCTGTCCTCGCGCCCCGGGCCCCGCCGGGCCGAGCAGCCGCGTCCGCCCACGCGCCGGCCTCCCCCC
>RJWT010022250.1:0-17257 GCA_004365215.1 Cuniculus paca
ATATATATATATATATATATATATATATATATATATTTATCAGTGGAATGTACAAACTAATGATATAACATCTCATTTAATGGTCAATATAGTTTCATTTTATTTGCATTGTCATTAAACCTTTAAATTTAAATCTTAAGTTAAAATTTTAAAATTAAACTTTTAAACTTAGAATTTAATTTATAATAAGTCATAAGACTTATTCGTAATTATTTGAAAGTCATTTTGGTAATCATAACAAGCACTAATGTTAAGCAGTTATTTTTTCCTATAAATCCACAATTAGATTTATGTGAGAAATAAGCTAAGGCTCTCAAAATTAGTTGAATATCATTAGGCATTCAAAAGACATTTTAAGACAGGCGTGGTGGCTCACGCCTGTAATCCCCGCACTTGGGAGGCTGAGACAGGCGGATCATTGTGAGTTCAAGACCAGCCTGGGCTACAAAGTGACCTCAAAACCAGCCTGAATGGCATAGTGAGTCCCTGTCTCAAAAACACCAGGGCCTGGGATCTAGCTCAGTGGCCTAAGCGCCTGCCTGGCAAGCGCAAGGTCATGAGTTCAATCCCCGGTGCTGCAAAAAAAAAAAAAGACATTATTAAAAATAAACATTGTATGGTTCTATAGGTTAGAAAGAGATTTTTCTGTTTTCTCATTTGTTAAGCTTGACAGAATAAGTACATGTTTCAAATTTGAATATCAAATTTCCTCTGGGTGGTATAGTTGAGAGTAGGTAGAACGATCATTATTGATATACTGAAATTATTTAAAAATGTTTTATGGAAAATGTGATAGACTGGGCTCCATGGAAGATGCTTGTATTCCCATCTATTTTCTCTCAGAAGCACTAGAACTGAAAAGCATGAAGCACAGGAATTTAAGGACAGCCTGAGTAACACAGTAAGACCTTGACTCATTAAAAACAAACAAAAAAATGCATGCATATAACCCCTGACGAATAAAAAGATGATGGAGAATAAGAGAGAAAACACTTGACAAAAGAAAGAAGTAAATGATAGAAGTTAAAAGTGATCTGATTGTTTTACCTTGAGATGGATTCATTTATGTAGTAAATATTAATTGAGCAATTCCATTATTGCCAGACATTGTTCGAGGCTCTGGATAAACAGGGGCGTACAAAATCCAAGCATGTCTTACATGATACAGTAATCAAGTTGGCTCATTTACCACAGATGTTCCTTGTTTTGCACTGAAAGTCCTGCTGTCAGAGACCCTTTAGCCCAAAGAAATTCAATATGCTTTGCCAAACTCTTCTTATAATTGCCACCTTAATTCCCTGATGCATATTAATGTGCCTTATCTCGTTGTGAATGGTGAGCCCAGAGTACATTGTCCAATGCCTAGAACACTGATGTGTGACTTTGGCAAAGTTCTGACAAGATAAAATACTAGTAATATTAAATTCCCAAGAATAATTTCTATAAAGCACTCTGGGCTGTCCAACAGAAGCAGAGGAAGCACAATTGTCCCTCAAGGGGAATTTGCACTCGGTCATGTTGGTGGTCATGTTATTAAAACTAGTGTCTGCAACATCCTCTGTGCATCAGCTCTAGTCCTTTCAAAACCCCATAAGGTAGGTATCACTATTGCCACTTTAGAGGTGAAGAAATTGAGATTGCTTTTTCTGCTGCATGCATTCAATAAAGAAAACCAAGGGTGGAAGAAGAGAATTGGAGCTTCCAGATGGCAACAGCAAGCCTGTTTCAGCAGTCGCATTTGTTATTCAGAACAGAAAATGCTAACACCCTCCTTACAATATTTCATCTCTTCGGTTCTAGTAGACCATATTCTCCTAGGTAACGTGCTTCTCCATGGGGACATGTTTTGATAATTGATGTTCATTCTCTTCGTGTTTGTTCAATTCTCCTAAAGCAATTAGTAGGTCAACACCTTTGCACCACTGGCTTGGTTAAGGTGGCAATGTTTGAAATATTTTTTAGTATTCCTTTTTATTGAATTTCATAGAATTCCAGAAGAAAGACATTATGGAGCAGCCAGCATTCAAAGATGAAAATAAATCAATCAACACTACTTTTTACCACAATTATTCAGTTTTAGACAGCTTATTTTTAGAGTGCTATTGTGATTCACTTTTATTTTCTAATCGGATGTCATCGATGGATATCCCTGAGTAACAAAGGAGCTGAAGGATTATATTTCAGTGCCTTTCTATAAAAAGAAGTCACTCTTTACTAACCTCTATAGTTCTTTAACATTTCATTATGTAAACTTATTTCATGAAGTCAATAAAATTTTCCAGTTCATTCTTCTCAACATATAACATACTGTTTAAAACTCTAAACTACATACAAGTAGTTGCAACGTTACTATTTTTCACTTGTCAAGTGAATAAAAGAGGGAGAAAAGCAAAAGATTTTTTCCTAAAAGCCAAAAGATTAACTTTTAAAAATTAGGGAATCAAAGAAACAATATTAAATTATAAGAATTTTATTGGCCATGTGAGGTGGCAAGTGCTTTCAACTCCCACACTGGGGAAACTGAGGCAGGAGTTTCACAGTGAGTGTGAGACCAACTTGGACTACACACTTAGTTCAAGTCCAGTGTAAATTATCGTGACCCTGTCTTAAAAAAAATAATCCCAACTATTATTCTTGACAAATTAATGCCCCTAAACATCAATTTTTGATAGTTTTATACTCTGTAAATAAACATTACTTTTGATAAATTCTTTGCAATCTAAGTGGAAGTATTATCAGAAAAATTAATGAAAATGTGAAACTATTCATTGATTAATACAAATTTGCATTATATTACAATGGAAAAATTTTTTCTCCACATAAGTGCATGGGTGCCAGAGTTAAGAATGGGACATAAATTATAAGCCCTTTAATAGAGGAGGAGTGGTTTGTTTTAAATTTATTAACCAGCATAATATATTTTCATGCAAATATACATTTATTTAGTCGGGAAACACTTACTCTTAGTCATATGCCAACAGTCAATAATGTTGGGAATACAAAGAATAAAGATGTAATCTTTGCATTCAGTGGTTTTATAGTATTGTAAATACAGCACAGTGAGTTAACTGGAAGCCACCACACTTATTTTGTGTGCAGAAAGGACAATGGGGCTGGAATGTGTGGTTGAGGGAGGGAAATCAATTTGCTTCTTATGTGAGTGATTACTGGGTCAGCCCTAATAGAAACATTGAAATGAGTCATTACTAGGAGAGGATATATCAACCTTCCCAGCATAATGTAAGCAAAATCAAGGAACAGGCAGCATTACATACAGTAGAACTATAAATGGTTTAGTGTTTCTAGAGCACAACATGTCACTTGGAGATTGGTAAAGAAAAAGCAAAGATAGTGACTGGAGACCTTAGCAGATTCATGGTATGTAAGGAATTTTAGCTTATAGATGTTGATGACGTATTTTCTAAATAGTTGAGCGGCATCATCAGATTTGAGCTTTCTATACAGCACTCGAATCTCAGAAGAAAAAACTTGTAAGGTTAACAAGACAGGTGGAGAAAAACCCATTTTGGAGGACATGCTCTGCTGCAGGAGCAAGTAGTAAAAAGTATTAAGCCAAGTTTGCTGGACTTAATGTATCACTGGATAAGGAGAAGAGAGAAATCAAGGTTTCTCGTAAATTAGAAATAAGGGAAGAGGGTGACAAGAAGACATTTGTAGTTAGTTATAGCTGAGGTTAAAAATATCGCTATGATTGGGGACTAAAGGAGGAAGATGACATGTCATGCAGTTGTAGATATATAGAGTTTGAGAAATTATGGGAAATTCTAGTAGAGTTCTCCTACAAGAAGCTATTCTGTGTACATGTATTAAATCTTTAATGAAAGGGAGAATGACTGAAACCAGTATACAAGAGTCAAATGAGTGAAAGGTAGGTCTATGAGAAATATGAAAGTTATGTAAGAATGGAGAAGAGAACAAAACGGTGAATTCAAAATCCTTTAAAGAAAACTTTAGTCTTTACTACATGTGAAGCACAAGGCTGGGCCCTAGAGTTATTACTTTATTTATCACATTTTATTAATAATATCTTGATTGATAAATATTGGTTTTTACTATTATCACTTTAACAATGATTCTTAGGTTAATAATACAGACTCAAATGATACATATAATTAATCGTAGCTATGATGCCTGCTATAAAGAATACTTGCAGTATAAATAATTAAGAATGAAAAATAAGAGAATCTCTGTTAGTCTGGGACGTTCTTCAAAATGGTGGAAATAGGGCCATTAGTGGTGATTGGTCTCAACTAGAAGGAGAAATCAGAGGGAAAAAAACATTGCCACTCTGAAGAACTAGATATTTATTCTAGGGGGATTAAGGTCATCATGAAAAAAAAAAAACACATATGGGCCAAGATTTATAAACCAGTGATTAATTTTTGAGTAAGTTCCAATCCTGCTAGACTTGAGGAAATGACAGAAAAATGGTTTATAGTTTTTTATATTAATTGACTCTGTGATTTCTGATGTATAGCACACATACTACTCACTGTTCATGGCAGATAAAACAATTTCCTAAAGAACTGTAGACTAATATTATCTACATTCAGACCAGTTTATAATTTACACTGGTTTGAAAGAACAGGAAATAAATGCTTTTAGAAATTTTCCTAAATAGCTATATATAACCAGTTTTAGTTCTGTCATGCCTTGATATCCAGAGAAGTAATAAAATTTTCATTTAATGAATGAACACTTACACATGAAATTCAACATACTACTGATTCATTATCGGGATGAAATTAGGTTATCATCTATTAAGTAGCTTATTAATTGAGCCCATAGTAGCTTAGAGTAAAAGAAAGTTGTTATAGTTCTCCAATGTAGTCAATAAGAAATATAATACGCAGAAACATATGAGATTTGAAGCTTTTAATTAAAATACGGGACAATTTCAAGAGGAATTTTGGACTCCCCAGTATAGAATGAACAAAGACTGGGAGATCAGATTCTGGACAACCATCTTGCCATGATCACTATGGCATACACCAGAAGAGAATGTCTCATTCACTATTTAGCTCATTCACATGTATTATCAATCTAAGGACTTAAAAGCTTTTCAAAATGTTTTGGTATTTATTTCAAAGGAAATAGTACTACCTTGGTCAGTCAATAGGAATGATTTTTAATTTATGTTTCCATAAAACATTGTGTATAAGCGATCTGCACACATGGTTATGTCAAAGCATAGCAATTATAATTATGATTCAATAATAAAATTACTTTTGTATTAGTATCATTTTTGCAGGGTGCTGGGGACCAAACTCAAGGCTTCCAGCATGCTAGGCAAGCAGTCACTACTGAATTACATCCCCAACCAGCCCAATAAGTAGTATTTACCAAAAAAAAAAAATTACAAATACTTGCAGCCTTCTTCTTTGGGAGCAGGTCAGGGTAAAACCTGTCTATGCTAGCCATTGAACAATGAAATACATTGAAATATTAAGTCTGGAGTAGCAAACTCACCCGAATCAAGATAATAAATGATAT
This sequence comes from Cuniculus paca, assembly GCA_004365215.1. Classification (NCBI taxonomy): domain Eukaryota; kingdom Metazoa; phylum Chordata; class Mammalia; order Rodentia; family Cuniculidae; genus Cuniculus; species Cuniculus paca. The sequence continues at coordinate 5,515 of RJWT010022250.1, forward strand.
AATTGGGAACATAGTCATAGGGAAAAAAAGCAGTTTTTAATCAGACTAATTAATAATTTATTATTTGATAATACTCAGAGATCATTTAAAATTATAATCTTTAAAAAAATTATAATCTAGCCGGGCGTGGTGGCTCACGCCTGTAATCCCAGTACTCGGGAGGTGGATCGTTGTGAGTTCGAGACCAGCCTGGGCTACAAAGTGAGCTCAAGGCCAGCCTGAACGGCATAGTGAGACCCTGTCTCAAAAACACAAGGGCCAGGGATCTAGCTCAGCAGCCTAAGTGCCTGCCTGGCAAGCACAAGGTTGTGAGTTCAATCCCTGGTGCCATAAAAAAATAAAATAAAATAAAATAAAAATTATAATCTATCTTTAAAGCTAGCACCAGGGGCGTAGACTCAGCAGTATTTTCTTTCAGGGACTCAGATGGTTACTAGCACACTATCCAAGAGGAAGAAAACACTCATTTATCTAATGTTTTTTCACATGTGCAGAAATTAGACAAATTTTTTCTTTGGGTTTTATGATCTGGTTGTTCCATATTTAATTTATTAACTAAAATCCATTACACATCTAAACCATTGCCATTTGTATCCAATGATTGGAATATGTGTATTGAGTTTTTATTCTTACCTTTTTCCTTTTTGTTTCTTTGGTCCTAAAAACATAGCAACAAACATTTTTATGGAACAAATAATTTATACCCTTTCATATGTTATTTAAACCTTTGTTCAAGTATTCAGTGAAGTATTTTAAACAATTTTAAAATAGTTGTTTTATATATTTCATTTAAGCATTTGAGACAAATCAAGTCTTTACATAGCAATACCTTCATTGAATTAAGTTATTTCCTCTGAAATTTGCCTAGTTGTCACTGAATCCCAGCTACAAGGAATTTTGGAATAGGTATAGAATTCTAAAGAATAGGAAAAAATTATCAAACAATTGCATCTATTCTAATTTCAAATATTGACTTTGGCAATTGTAAATATTTGTATTGTTTTACTAGATACTCAAACACTAAGTAAAATATTTTATCATTTATTTTAGGGTTCCCAGTTTTTATTAAATGTAACTTCTTATAAACTACATGACTCCAATATCTGTGTGTTTATATACGTAAGTACAGGTGTGAATCACATGCTTGTCTTGTTTCACATTTCTCCTTTGACAAAAATTCATCAAAGATTTTAATAAATGTATCAACCAATAATTATTTTCTTTCAATATTTTCATGGTTCAATTCTTCCAGTTATGTACTTTTCTTCCTTGTTAATTTGTCTACTTGGTTCTAGCAATTTTAAAATGTTTAAAGTAGTATTAACCTTAAAACAATATTATTCTTCAATGTATTTCCTTTTGTAAAAAAGTTATTTCCCAATAAGCCATTTTTTATTTATGGAAGTGGAAAAATTATTTATTATAATTTTAGTAAAAAATAGCAAACATATGTAGATTTCTCATCTCAGACTGCTCAGAGCTTCATGAGTTTAATTTTACTTTCCTCAGCTTTCTTGACTGTCTCCAACATGAATCGAAGCGTGACATTCTTTTAAGAAAAATAAGAGATGGGCTTGAGTATTCCACCTTGACTAGGAAAATTAGTACCCAAGTACATTTTTAAAATGCTTCTCCTCTTTATTCCTATCTTTTAGAAATTGTAACTGTAATACTCTACTCTTTCGCTAATATAACACAATCCTGTACAGTATTTCATTTGACACATAAATCTCTTAAAAAAAAACTGCAGAAAGCAGTTAATAATTTCATAATTTAATTTTATGCAGTTTCTTATAGGTGCATAAAGAGAAGAAATCCATTAAGGATATAAAAGAAATAAATATAAAAAGAAGAGTTTATAATTCTCATAAAGTTGACGCCAAATGCTCTTCTCTTCATGGTACTTCTAATGACTCTCTTACTAAACAGAGTTGAGTTTATATGGGCTCACGGGACTTCACCTCCTGCCCTCAATTCTATTTCTGTTAAGCATTGTGTTTTTAGTCTACAGAATTTTAGGATAGGTCTGGTATGGTAAAGTTTGTATAGGTTCCTTTTGTTCACTTTTTTTTACTCTAAATTTTGGGGATCTTGAATGAGAAACATAAGGATCACACATGAAGATGCTATGAATTTTAAAGTCAGTTGTAGACATCAGTTATCAAAAACCTTACATGATATTACTATACATGAAAGGAAAAATTTCACAAACTCAGCTATTTGGTTTCACTCTTCGATATCTTACTAATAATTTGTGGATATTTCTTCACAAATATTCTCCCTATTGTTTACTCATCATTGCCTTAAACGATTTTTAAGGAATTAAATTCTCCAACAAGCAGAATTCTATTTTATAAAAAGTTTAACTGAATCAGGAGTTTGTGACCTACTGCCTGCCTGCTGACCACTACTGGCAAATAAAGTTTTATTGGAACACAGTCATGCTATGAGTTTATGCATTTTCTGTGGTTGCTTTCATGTTACCATATAGGGTAGTTACAACTCAAACTGTATGTTTAAAAAACTCTGAAGAATTTAGGCTGAGGTGTGTGGCTCATTATAGAAAATTTGCAGGTTCCAGGTAGAGAAGGAAATTAGTCTCTGAAATCATGAGCGATCACTTATTTGGTATTAAATCATTTATAATAGGCTTTGAAGTTCCAGTTCTGTATTCTTCAAGTTTACCTTCCTTCTACTATCTACATATCTACAGTGCATATTAGTGTATTGTAGGTTGAAGATCATGTTATGTATAAGTGAAATTCTATATGAGACACTCCTTTATAATTTAAAAAACTGTCATTGAGATTCCTTTAGTAATTTCTTGGTTGCCAAATATATTACCAACCTCAAAATTTCTTGTGTTATCAAAGAAAATTAACACGAATATCATCAAAAGCAGAATTGCCATTGAACTTTTGATCAAAAAGTCTTTCTGTAGAAAAAAAAACAACAAAACACCCGCATTTCTTTTAATTATGAGTGTTCCCTAGAAATATCTACCTCATCATATGTCAAGCTTACATGTTGATTAGATAGTTCTGTTAAATGTTGTTTTCCTAAGGAAATATTTACTTTGCTATGCTGATTTTTTTCATCTCAAATTATTAGGGGAATATAATCAGGCCCTAAAAATAAAAAAGACAGGTGCTCAGGCAACCATGAAAAATTTAAATGGCTTGATTACTTCTCTGTGGTAGATGATTTGTTTTATTGTCTGAAATAACACAATTACATTGTGCTCTACTTCCATCTATAGTTACATCAAAGAGAAGATAAAAGAATAAATTGAGCTGGTTTCAAGCACATTTTATATTACTACAGAGGACTGAAAGTTGGCAGGCCAGATGAAATGCGCTCAAAATTCACTAAGACAAATATTTAATATTTTAAGGATTCTGACTTGACATGTATTTCCATATATCTTCTAAATGCTTTTGAACATGTTCCAAATCTCCATTTAGAATAATGAACCTTAAGAAAATTCTTCTTTGCCCAGTAATCCAAGGGTATAGATAAGAAAAGATCCTATCTACATCATTTCTCATAAAGATTCCTTTCTTGGATTCCATTTAAATGTCTCACTCAGTATTTCTTAATTTTGACAGTGAATAGAAGCATCTTGTGAACTTTTTAAAAAATAGTCATATTCAAACCCTATGCATACCTAATATATTCTGATTGAGTCAGTCTGGAGGTAGTAAAACTTCAATATACATGCTTAGAGAATACCTATGTCATTGTAATGTGCACTACTATTGGAAAGGGCTGGTCTAAATACCTTAGCAACTATAGAAAGACTGCATATAATGGCAGACCCAAGAGACTATTCATAGAAGTCAAGCATGAAGTTTCTCATGGAGATTGGAATGAATTTGAAATAGAAAAGCAATGCATGGAAATTTAGTTTCCACCACTATATATGAGCAAATGGCTAGAATTTATTTTCCATTCCAAAATAATTTGTATGCATAAAACACTTGTGTGGTAATATAGATATGTGGATTACCATTTGGCATGTGATTTCTTACTCAACCAGTATTATCTGATGGCCTAGTAAATATAGATGATTATAAAATATATTTCTTGTGGAGAGTATAATAATCAGTGTCAACTGTATGCTATCACAAGAATTAAAATGGCTATAATAATCTGTGAGGTTAGAGAGAGTTGATGCATTAAATTTGAGAGTAGAGATGGAATCCAGGATATAGGAATAAAGGAAATTCTGGTTTACCATCTGTGGACACATTTAAAAACGAATAATCATATGCCTTTTCTGGTATAAGAAAGATAAAATTTTAATTGAAGACAGGAAGCTGAATTTCATAGATAAATAGTTAAGATCCTAGTTTTCATGTATTTCTCTGAAGGCAGAGAAAAAAAATGAATGACAGAATAAAGAGCTTCACGTTCAGATTTAGCAACATGGTCTGAGTTTGTGATTTGATTCCTGAATGTTTCGAGTAAAGCAAACAACAAGAACAATATCTCCTGGTAGTCATAGAGTAACATACAACAATAAAATCTCTCCCAAATACTATTATTCTTCCACAAATATAATTAAATAAATTCCAAACTCTCAAATATTTGTCTTTCCTTTTAGAAAATTAACTTGTGATTCATCCTTTAAAAACTTCCTTTTTCTCATTTTTTCTTTTTCATTGTTATATTTTTACATTAGAGATTTAATACATAGTAAACAAAAAACTTTATATAACACAAAATTACATAAAACAATATTCATCTTACTTGTTTGTTTCAAGTAACCAATGTTAAAAAGTTAATTTTTATCTTTCCATATGATTTTTTAAAATTTTGTAAGTATTTGCAGTACCTAATGAGTTCCTTCATTGAGGAAAGTTGGTATGTGCACATAATATATCTTAATTATTTTTACATCACTTTTCTCTCATTTCCTGCTATCTCTTGGTCTTCTTAACATTTACAAAGATATAACTCCTGTTTCCTATTAGCTATCTTTTATGTTGTTCTTAGATTTACTTACACTTTTGTTTTCTAATTCAAGAGAATGAGAAACATGCACTACTTCAACTTTTAGGTCTAATTTATTTTACTTAAAGTCAATGTCTCAAGTTGCATCCATTTTCCGATAAATGACTCAAATTTCTTCTTCTCTGTAGCAGAGTAGTACTCCATGGTGTATAAATACTACATTTTTATTACCTATTCAGCTTATGCTGCTGGCACACTTTAGGATTTTGTTTTTGTTTTCTATTTTCCCCCAAGGAAAACATATTTCACAAAATGACTAAACAAGTACCTCTTTAAGTTACACTTACAGGTGAGGCCCCTGGAATTGGAATGAATCATGCCCTCACTCTTCACTAGAAAGGAAGCAATTTAAGATCAGAAGCCTCAGCTTCCTCACGTCAAGAATGGTTCTAAGAATTAATGAGAAGTAAGGTATATAAGACACTAAGTTGTGTTAAGGCACCTAAACAATCACAAATAAAAGTATGATTTTATTACCAGTAACATTTAATGATTATTAACTCACAGATTTTTAGAGAAAAGAAAAAGTTTCTAAATTGTTTCTGTCTGATTGGCACAATAAATATTTTCCAGTGCCCACAGGACTTATGTGGGCTCAGAGAGGAGCACACATATTTCAGCAGATCGCTTGATTTTAGTAGAATGTGAAAGGGTAAATTACAATTATTCTGTGTAAATAGACATTCAAACCAAAAGTAGAAATCAGTGCTTATAGCCCTGCACAGGGATTATGTTTCAGATATTTTACTGACAAGAAAGAAGCTGAATGTGAATGGGAAAAGTGATGTGACCAGGTCACCTGAATAAATAAGCAGAATCACTGAGAAAGCAATACCACAAAATCCCAAATGCTGTACTTAATCTTTTCATTTTTCTCAAGAATTTCTCACCCTTTAGGACAGAAAAAGACAGCCATTGTTAAGACACTGCAGATAAAATGATGTGGTTTTTTTTTATATAATGGAGTACTGCTCAGCCATAAAGAAGGATAAAGTGGAGACTTTTATAGGTAAATGGATGAAATTCAAGACCATACTCATAAGTGAAATAAATTAGACCTATATGTTTAAACATCATATTGTCTCACTAGTGTGAGAAACAATGAGCAAATAAGATCCAAAATGCCCAATAGATATTGTAAATTGGGAAGAAACTGCAAAAGAAAAGACAGGCTGATAGGGGAAAGGGGAAAGGAAGAAAGGTAGGAAGAAAAAATATTTATACACAAGATAGTTAACACAGTTTTACAGCGAGCTTCTCTTAGTTCATTGAAAAGAAAGGTTTGTGCTAATATTGTTTGAACAAGATTTCATGCCTGTACCTTGTACTCTGAATAACTGCTATAAAGACAACAGTACACAATATATTAATTACTGCAACTCTCCTACTAACCTGTTTTGAAACTCTGTTTTTTTTTGTTATTTTTGTTTTTTCTCTTTAAAAAAAAAAAGAAAGGTACTATAGATATTGTGTTCCACGAACCTAGATATGTACCTTATTCTCAACATTAAGTATGTAGTAGATTCTTAATAAATATGGTTGAATGAATGGAAAAAAGGATGGATGGAAGAATAATTGGATAATTTAATACGAAGTGTGGTGCTCTCCTTACATTCTTGTGTCTTACTAAAAATATCAAAGAAACTGACATAGGACTTTTCTTAAAACCCATTTTTGATGTAAGAGAGAATATTTCCAGATATTCTTCAAACGTTTCTAGGTTTTCTCCTTTCTAAACTGGGAATTATATTCACTATCACAGTTCATGTATCACTTGCACCATATGCATGTGTGAAACGTTTCCAACATTATATTATTATTATCAGAAAATTATTATAAAAATGAAATAGAATGACATGATGTATAAGTTGAAACTTACAGAGCATTGTTACTAATTACCAAGAAAGTAGTAATTAATAAGCAAATGGTTATTTGAGTAGATGACATTACTTTTATAATTTTAAAGTGAGACCACAACTCCCTCTAGCACAAAATCCAGAATTTCTGGTGGAGAATAACTAGCTATACAATTTTCCTAATAGTTTTTAGAAGACAGTTAGTTGTGGACAAAGTCTATATTCTATCCTATTTATTTTTAGCTCATGTCAATACAAAATGTTTAGGGATTTGTTTTTCTCTCTGGCTAGCTAAATACCTTTATAATAACCCTAATTTTTTCCTCTTGACTCACAAACCCTAAAGTACTGGTTATCTTATTCTGTACGTAAAAGGGATTTCTGAGCTCTCATTGTAGTTTAAACTCCAAGAATGCTGAACCCAGTCTATCTATGATTATGTACTCAGCACCTTGCTTTTTGCCATGCACATAGCAAGCTCTCAACCCATGATTATTTTGTGATGAAGGAACAAATAAATACATGAATATATTAGGTACTTTTCATTATCACATGTATTAGTCCTTAATATAGAAAATATTTATCAGAGTTCACAAAAACAGATGTTTAAGATTTTATTCACAGAGGAAAAGTAGTTTTGAAAATGTCTAAATTGTTTGAAGGAAAATAGTTCAATAAAATGTGAAAATGATAGTATGTATATATAATGAGAAAATACTTTCTAGTTATCTGAAATGATACAATCTTTTTCTCAATTTCATGATTGAAATTCTAGCCATGACTCTTTTCATAGTGGCTATTGCAGGAGAGATGATTTTAAGAAATAGAAAAGCTTTTTCACCGAGCACAAAGTCTACCTGGAAGCGTTTGTCTTTTGGCTGACTTTTCCTTTTGCTCTTGAAAAATTTCAGGTGAGGAAAATTGCATATCCAATTATGCTAACAAAATCACCAAGGAATCTTTCCAGCTTCACTTTATGTAGTATTCACAGTGTGGAAAGATTGCTGCTTAATACCATTCTTGAACTATAAGAGCTCTTTGATTTAAAGTTAAGTACTTTGAAGATTCTCAATATAAGAAGAACTGAGTCCATTTAATTGTATATGCACTTTATTGCTATTTATAAAATCCATCAGACTCTGTTTTCATATTTTGTTCTCCTTTTGTTTTGGTGGTTGAAAATTTCCTTTTATAGTATTGGTGTTTTTATTTATCACTTCAAATCCTTTCCTGATGGAAGCAGGATAGTCATAATTGTTATGTGTATATTTATACTATGCTTATGAGATTGCATTTGAAATGTATCATAATGAAATGATGATTTGTCTTTGTTTAATTGAACAATCGACATATGCATATTTAGAAGTGCTTTCCACTTAACATTCACAGGACTTGTGATAAGACTACTGATGGACATCTACATGCCATATTGAAGCTGGTACAATTATGGTATGGCAAAAAGACTGGACAAGTGTGCATGACCTGTCAATCATGGAGATCCAAGGCACATGCACAGAAAAACTTCTTTGCCTTGTACCTGATACCAATCAGAGAATGCTATGTTCAATTCTTCTGGCACAAAGTCAAGTAGAATTTTGACAGAATGGCCTAGATCTGATGTCAAAATGGAGGATATAAAAGATGGCAGCCAATAGTTTCATGACCACTGTAAATCTTTTCACAGGTATACTCTGCCCTCTGCAGAGCATAATCCTTTTCCTACCTTAAATACTTTTAAGAAATGTAATCTTCGTGACATTTTTTCTTGTCTAATTCTTTGTTCAAGACAACAACAGCCTAGAAAGGATTTCTAGGAAGAGCACACACCACAGAACCAAAGTAATATTTTACCCAAGTAATTCAAAGTTATAAATTAATACATCACTTTGTAAAATATATTGTCTCCATACATTCAAACATATGCATTTTTACTGACTGGAAGACAAGTGTGAAATTAGCTTTCTTGGCCATGTAGAAAGTGGTGGGGGTGATGTTAAAGGCTTCTCACCTTCTGCTCTTCTGTGGTTTGGCTCTGCCAAGATCCACCAAGACCAAAACTTCCCAGTTCTTCCATACTGCGCCTTGGACATCCTGCTACCTCTTTCTACCTTAAGTTAGCCCCAGAATACTTTGGAAGGAAAGGCTCTATCTAGGGTTACTGGACTGTGAACTAAAATGTGGGTATAGTTCTTAGTGAGGATATTTTTTGGCCCTATGATTTCCTCATACATAAAAAGGAATAACTGGAAGAAGACTAGCAAGAGCTCTCTGAATCTTTAGACTTTAGCATGAATTTCTTTTGCTCATGTATAAAGAAGGTATGTGTAGTGTAAAGCAAAGCATGTGAACACCAAAGTCAGTAGTATGTTTGAATCTTAGGCTCTTCTTGGGACAATGGCCCTGATTAAATTGCTCAAACTAGCTAAGCTTTCTGTGTTTTTTTTTCCTATCTGTTCTGTAAATTTGGTGTGAAATTTAAGTCAGATAATAGACACAAAGAATTAGCCCAGTGCTTGATGTGAGTAGACACTTTAAGTGTTAATCTTTTTACTATTATGTAACATCTACCAAGTAATTACTAAATGACTAAAGAATACACAAAGCCATGCCTTATACAAAGAGGTTCACAAAGTATTATCAAAAAAAACCACAATTGATTGCTTTGGAAAACTTAGAAACAAAATACAGGTTTAAAAAGTCTTTGTACTGTTTTGTAACTAGCTGTTATGGTTTGTGTCTAGATGTCCTCCCCAAAGCCTAATGCACTTTTAGATGGGGCCTTTTTGAAGGTAGCCAAATCTAGAGTTTGTGATTGAGTCATGGTTCAATGCTAGGATTAAAGGTTCTGGGAGTAAGGGTGGGTGATTGCTGAATCTGTCCAAATTAATTGGCACAGCCCTAATCCCACAAGTATGGATAAGCTCTAAGGGCACAGCTACCCAGGATGGTGGTGTCTGCAAGAAGACTGTGACTCTCTACCTTGTGCTTCCTCCATTGCTCCAGGATGGTGGTGTTCTGAAATATTAGCAGCAGCAGCAAGTGAAAAAAAAAAGAAGAAAAGAAAAGAAATGGAAGAGGCCACAGAAAAAATAATCTCTAAGGTACAAAAAGAAATGACTATCCAAATAAAAGACATTAAAGAAAACACAGACAAACAAATAGAGGAGCTCAGTAAAATGATGGAAACCATGAATGGCAAACATAGACAAGAAATGGAACCAATGAAACATATTCAAACAGAAATGCAGGAGATTAGACACTCTATTGAAAGTCTACACAGCAGACTGACTGAAGGTGAGGACAGAATATCAGATCTAGAAGATAAGAACACAACTAGAGACCAGGGAAAGAAAGATATCTTAAAAGTCACAAGAGTCCATCAAAAATCCATCCAACAGCTACAGGATAAAACAAAGAACAACATAAGAATGATTGAAGCCAGCAAGAAAGCTGGAGACAGCACAAAAGCCATTAAAAACATCCTCATAGAAATAATGGCAGAATGTGTCCTTCTTTAAAACATTCCTGTCACAATAACTTATAAATGTTATAGGGAAACAAAGTTCATGAGTTATTGGGGAAGATAAAATTGCCAGTTCGAGGGTGGATAGGCTGGTTAAATTTATCTTCTACTTTCTAGAGGGCATCCACCTGCCCTGGTGCAGAGTTGACCCAAGGGACATCTTGAGGATATTATCAAATAGGAATAAGAAAGGGATGACTTTATTGTCTCTTATGTTTGCATAGTTAGATAGCTTGATATCAAAATCTCTTGCATGACAGGGTTAGAGACAGAGCTCAGTGAAAATTCCTGAGTTCAATTCCTGGTACAAAAAAGGTTTCATAGCCTTACATGTTGTTTTTACCTTGTAGACATGGGTAACTCAATGCCAAAACCCCTTACTCCTTTGGAATGCGTTCTTAAGCATTGGAAGGTGTTCAACCCTTCCATGTTGAAAAAGAGCCAATTGATATTTCTCTACACATGTGAGTGGCCTACCTACCCCTAGAGCCAAAATGGAATACAGAAAGAAATATTAATTATGATGATCTTTTACAACTAAAATCATACTGTAAGAAAGAGAAAAGAATGATTAGAATACCTTTATGTTCAAATTTTCTTTACATTAGGAGATAATTCTTATTTAGGCTCCAGGTATAATTGTAGTCCTTATGAGACTACCTCCATTCATAGGTCTCTTTCTGTCAATGACAAAACAAATTAAGCTAGAACTAGGCAAATTTTCAGATGACCCTGATAAGTACATCAATGTCTTTAGAGGATTTACTCAGACCTATAGGCTAGATTGGAAAGATGTAATGTTACTCTTAAATCAAACTTTGACTTTCAGTGAGAGACAGGGAGAGCATTATAAGCTGCTCTTGCCTTTGGAGATGAATGCCATATTGTTAATTTTAAAAGGCCAAAAGATAGACAGCCAGGGGAGCCACCAGTTTCCCCTGGGGCACAAGCTCTCCCCACCCAAGACACCAAGTAGCCTGACAACAATACAGGAGATTGGAACAGGAGACACTTTCAAGTGTGTATTCTCCAAGGTCAAAGAAGGACAAAAACCAAGGCTTCTAGTTATTTTAAATTGTCAGCTGTTTTTCAGTAGACAGATGAAAACCCATCTGACTTCTTATATCATTTATTAGAGGCACTAATAAAACATATGTCCATAGATCCTGATTCAATAGGACAGATTTTGCTTAAAGACATGTTTATTGACCAGTAAACCCCAGATATTGGAAAACAGCTAAAAAGATGGCCTTTGCTTCAGACAGTTCACTTAACTCTTTAGTAAAAACTGCCTCCTTAATATTCTATAATTAGGAATGGGAGAAAGCCAAAGAGAGAAAACAAAGAG
>RJWT010022251.1:0-17286 GCA_004365215.1 Cuniculus paca
TGAGAGTCAGAAATCTGGGCAGGTCAATGATAGATTGTTTATATCAGTTTACTATGTTTTTGGAAAAACCAGAAAGTTGAGTGTTAAATTTGGGAGATGTGCAGAGGTGTCCAATTAACTGGACTCAGAGTTGGAACTGCTTTTCTATTCTTGTCTTTTTTTTTGAGACAGGGTCTTGCTTTTGTAGTTCAGCCTGACCTTGAATTTATTATATAGCCCAGGCTGTTCTCAACTTGGGTGATCCTCTTGTCCCAGCCTCCCAAGTGCTAAGATTATAGGCATGTGCCACTATGCCTGACCCAAAAGTGCATGTTAACAGAATTTTTCAGCCAGAGGAAAGGCTTAGATGCATAGTCATTTATATATATATATATATATATATATTTGTCTTTTTGAGACAGGGTTTCACTATGCCGTTCAGACAAGTCTCAATCTCACTTTGTAGCCCACACTGGCCTTTAATTCACAGCGATCCTCCTGCCTCAGACTCCTGAATGCTAAGATTACAGGCATGCTCCACCATACCAGGCTGGCACAGCTATATTTTGTCTGCAACAGAAAATGAAGGGAGATAGGAGGAGCTCTAGCTAAACGACTAGAGAACCAGGAAAATGAGGTCAGTGACATGGGGAGGGTGCATTACAGGTTAAACCTTGTTGGTTAGTTGGTGATTAAGGTTGTATGTTGCTTAATCTTCCATCATGTTAATTTTGTTTAAAAAGATGAATTTTAGGTGGTGATTGTATCACGAGGGTTCTACCCTGTCGAATGGGTTAATCTAACCATGGATCCTCGGGTTAATGAATTAATGGATTATCTCAGGTGGCTTTATTATAAATAAAAAGATGACTTATTTGAAGGTGGGGGAAAGGGAAAAGAGACAGATGGCAGACAGCTACTCTGAATGAGTAGGGGGCATTCAAAATGGAAATACTTGTGCATATCTTGTCTGCAGCTCCTTATTGAGATTCTTGTCCCATGTAGGCTCCTGGAATATGACTGGCTCCCTTGCTTGCTTTCATTGTAACCTTGGATTTTTTAAAATTTATTTTATTGGTACATTTTAAATATACATAATGATGATGTTCATCATAGAGAATTTGTACATGGTATATCTTGCTTCTTTTTTCTCCCATTCCTCTTCTTTTATCTGCTCTTTCCCTCCTTATTTACAAAAGCTTTGTTTCTATTTCTCCTGTTTTCTTTCTTTTTCTTGTCCCTTCCTGCCTTTCACCCTCCTCCATCCTTTGTTCCTCTTCCCATTTGAACATTCTCTTCCCATTTCTCAATATCTATTATACATTTTGGTCCTTATTTACATTTTCGGTTTCTCACTCCACAGAAACAATGCAGTATTTATACCCATGTATCCAATTTATTTCATTTAAGAATCTGGTCTCAAAGTGCATCCATTTAGCTAGAAATGTCTAAAGCTTATCCTTCTTTATGGTAGAGTAATACTACATTGTATAAAAATAACCCACATCTTCTTTATCCATTCATTGGTTGATGGGCATTTGGGTTGTTTCTAATTTCTTCTGGCCATCATCTTTCCTGTCCTTTGTCAGAGGGTAAGATTATGGGTGATGGCCTTATGGAAAGGTAGTTTAGGTTTAATGATTAAGTAAAGAGAATGTTTGTGATTCTTATGTTAATCACACTATCTAGGAACTTGTCAGGCCTGGCTCCTTTGCCTTTGTCTTGCTGATTGCTCAAGTCTAACAGGAGAAGCCAAAACTGCTTTCTCAGTAAGGCCTTTATCCTATCTTTTCCCTACCTACAGGGCATCCTGTCCCTACCGAAGCACACCCTATAGCAGAAGGGTGAGCCACCACGCAAGAGAGAACACAGTGGCAAAAACTCAATGTGAACTGTGCCTTTTGTGTTATCCACTCCTCAGGCTGACATCAGGTCTAGGTCATCCTGTGGAAAATTTGCTCAAGTTCTCTGGAGAAGTCCACATACTAGGCTTTAGGGATTGTACTATGCATGTGTCTTGGGAGTTTGTAATTAAGAGGTCACATGTACTTCCCCAGCCAGCTTTGCCATGCCCTAATCTCCTGTCTCGCCTCACTTTTACCCTGGATGACTATGAGTGAAGCTACTTTTTTTTTTTTAAAATTTGTGAGACAGGGTCTCATCTGGCCCTGAACTCAATATGTAGCCTAGGCTGGTCTTGACTACATGGCAATCCTCCTCAATGCTGGGATTTCAGGCATGCACTACCACAGGCAGCTCAATGAAGCTATTAACTTTTTCCTTTTCAAATTTAATGTAATGATGATAGTGAGTTAACATTCCATTTTCCTACAAGATGTTTCTATCAAGAGTGAACTTTAAAGGCTGGACATGGTGGCTTACGCCTGCAATATCAACACTCAGGAGGCTGAGGCAGGAGGATCACTGCAAGTTCAAGGCCAGCCTGGGCTATGAAGTGAGTTCAAGTTCAGCCTGAACTTCAGAGTGAAAACTTGTCTCAAAAGACAAAAAAAAAAAAGTGAACTTTAGGAGGCTGAGGCAGGAACACTGCCTTGAATTTGAGGCCTGTCTGGGTTATATAGTGAATTCAAGGCCAGCCTGAATTATACTGAGATGCCATCTCAAAAATGGAAGGAAAAAAAGAAAGAAAGAAAGAAAGAAAGAAAGAAAGAAAGAAAGACTTCCTTAAAGCATTTCTCCAATATATTTCCATAATGGGTATTTAACCCACAGCATTCTGAATGCAAGACAAGAGCTCTACCAGATCTTAAACACTTTCCCTTGCAGCATGATTTTAATAAAATATAGATAAGTGCTCAAAACCAAATTGCCACTTCTTTTTTCTTTCCTTTTCTGTAGCCTGAGCTATATATTGAGCTCAAGGCCAGCCTACACTGCAAGGCAAGACTCTTTCTCAAAAAGAATCAAATAAATTAATTAAATAATCATTATCTAGAAAAAAAGAAATAGTGTAAAAGTTCTTCAGGTCTCATGTGTGTATTTTTTAAATGAGTAATGATAAATATCAAAGTCTAATGCTATTTAGATTTTTTTGGTACATTTAAGAGTGATATTCAGTGAGGGGGGAAGGGAAAAAGGAAGGGGAAAGGGATATTAAAAGAATTATACATTATGTACATGTACCAACTACCCATGATGAATGTAAACTTATGTATGGCAAACATGCACTAATAAAAATAAAAATTAAAAAAATAAATCTCTAAAGAACGAAAAGAAAGTTTTATAGAACACTGGAAATTATGCCCTTCACAGTGTTTCATTATAGAGAAAATTTTCAGGTGTCAACTTAAAAATATCTGAGGAATGTAGCTTGCAAAAATAACTTAAGAGCAAGGTGCAATGGCCCATGCCTGTAATCCCAGCACTCAAGAGGCTGAGGCAGGAGGATTGCTGCAAGTGTGAGACCAGCCTGGACTACATAGTGAGTTCAAGGCCAGCCAGAGTTACATAGTGATACTGTCTCAAAAAAAAAAAAAATTAGGAGCAAGGTGTGGTGGTATTATTGAGTAGCTCCTTCTGAAAGTGGCTCACCAATTAAACAGAGCTAGGTTTTGGGTTGCCTCTCCTTCTGGAGTTGGATTCTAGGTTCTTCTTGTCTCAAACAAAGAATTAAAAATGAGATGAACAAAAAGCAGTTGCCAAGTTTACTTGAAAAAGTGAAAATGAAGCAGTGAGAGAGAAACTGGTTCTGTACAGCAAGCTTGGGCTGAGTAAAAGAGGAAAAAGTGAGATAAAAGTACACCCTGGAGGACACAGGGAAAACTATTGTGAGGAAAACCATGATGGCAAGCTCTTCTTGGTGTCTGTGTCCTTTTATACTGCCCAAATCTCAAGGAAACCCATGAGAATGTCCACATATGAGTTCTGAGAGGTGGTGCCAGGATCCTACATTCAGGCTGATATCAGACTAATCCATACTGCTGAAAACCTGCTCAAATTCTCCCCAGAAGCCCATGTTGCAGGCTTTGGGAGCTGTTCTGCACATGTATTCTGGGATCTTGTAATTAACAGGTTACATCTATTATGCCAGCCAGTTTTGTCATACCCTTTATCTCCTACCTCAGTGGCACATGACTGTAATCCCAGCACTCAGGAGGATCCCTGTGAGTTCAAGGTCAGTCTGAACTACATAGTAAGACCCTGTCTCAAAAAACAAAACAAACAAGCAAAAGCAAAACAAACAAACAAACAAACAAAAACCTTGTCATATCTGGCTCCTGGTCAGGGAACCAAAGATGTCATATCTGGGGGACAAGCACTACTGCTCTGCTGTCCAAGCAGCCCACCAAGATTATGAACTCAGCCGCAGTAAAAATACTTTAACAAAGGAAGACACTCTTTGTAAAGAAGAAAAAGAGAGAGGAAAGGATAAGATAGTGTCTTGGTTACTTTTCTCTTGTTGTTGAGACAAAATACCTGACGCCCAAAGTGAAGGAAGGGGAAGTTTATTTCTTACAGTGTTGGGGGTTTCAGTCCATACTTAGCTGGCGCCAAGGCAAGGTGGCTGGCTGCGGGTGGCTGGCTGCAGGCTGGCTGTTTACAGTGGCTGCAAGCAGCAAGAGCCAACCTTGCAAAAGAGGGAAAAACCCCGCCTCCTTAGCGAGTTTGCATTGTATGTGGGCTCCACCCCTGGGCGGATGCAGAACTCACACCCCCAATCCCAGCACTAGACAACAAGTCAATCACAAACGCTAGATTTAGCTGCTTCCACAACTACATGAGGCTTGAGGGGGGATCTAGATACACACCATAGCAGATAGCTACCCTGATAAGAAAGTGGCAGGGTAAGGGGCTCCAGAAAGACAGAGGACCCATGGGCCCTTTGTTCCCAGTTGCTTTTATAGGAGTGTCGAAAATCCTTACAAACAGAATGTCTGATAATTGGATTAGCTTCCGGACACCTCTGCCTAAAGTCATTTCTTCAGCAGTCTATGTGCAGCTTCTTTTTGTCTGTTTACCTGTCCTCGACCTACCTCTTTTGGCCTTACCTTTGGGGTCGGAGGCTGGTTGGCAAGGGAGTGCCTTATTTATGGTTAGGTTAGCATTAGTAAGGGGGCATGTGGGTATCTATTGTACTCTATAATCACCATAGAGTGAATAATATGGTGACTGTAGACATTTATATATTTGTATAAATAGATAATATTTATATACATGTATTAGTGTAAAGATGTGAGTACATACTGCCTTAAAGTTAATTAGCTCCCCCTCTTTGCTCTTCCTATATTTTATTGGAAGCGGGGGTGGCTTATTGTTTGTGTACTTGGATTTTTCTCTGTGTCTTGCCTGTCAGTTCTTTTTCTTCTCTCTTGGTGCAAGTCCCAAGGCCATTTGGCATCTTTCTTTATCTGGTTTTTCTCTTTTTCTGTCTCTGTCCTTGACCTACTTCCCAGGGGAATCTGTCTAGTAAAGTTTGCTTTTAACTCATTTTAGTCAAGATTAACTAGATGACCTAGTGAGTTCCCAATTTTATTTATTTTTTTCTTATCTACAGACCCTCGACCTTACAAACTTAGGAGAAAAGAAGGGAAAATTTGAGTACTATGGGTTAGATACATGTTTTTAAAGATGATTCCAAAATTAGTACCCCCTGGGACACTTACTGATTACAGGGTTTTGTGTTACCCTGGGGTACTTCAATGAACACGGGAGACACCTGTGACTTTTGGTTGAACTTTTGCCCCATCTGATTCTTAGGTACGGGCATTTTGGGGAGATTTTTCTCTCTACAAATGATTAAAATATCCATGTGCCCATTATTTCAAGGGAAGCCCAAGGGTGGATTGAGGGTTACTGATTTGTTTTTAATTCATTTATTTCATACCCACACTTAGTACCTGCTTTGGAACAAATACAACTATGGCATGGAGCTCAAACTGGGAGTGTCTGTTTCTCATTTTACAAGACTCCTTCCCTCCTTTGCAGAGGCTTCTGGAAGTCCTGGTCTGAGAGAGGTTGGGATGGATAAGCAAAGACCAAAGTTCTGGATTCAAACTTGATTCCTGCACAATTTTTGAATCACCTGGATCATGCTTAAGTGTCAACTAATTAAAGGAATCACCTGTGAGTATTGGGAAAATGTCAGTTCTAGTTCAGTAGTAGTATGAATTACCAACAACCTCCCAGGGGACACCCAAGCCACTTGGCCATTAACCAAAACTCAAGCAATAAGGACAAGGGAAATTTTATATCCTGGCCCTACGCTAGCCCAATGAAGTCAGTATCTCCAGGATGGGGATCCCACTGCATCTTACAGTTTCTGCCCCTGCTCAACATTCACCAGACAACGTACTCTGTGTGATGAAGCTGTCATTATCACTCCCTA
Source organism: Cuniculus paca (assembly GCA_004365215.1). Classification (NCBI taxonomy): domain Eukaryota; kingdom Metazoa; phylum Chordata; class Mammalia; order Rodentia; family Cuniculidae; genus Cuniculus; species Cuniculus paca. The sequence goes on from RJWT010022251.1 coordinate 6,326, forward strand.
TTATATGTAAAACCCTGATCCTGAAAACTCACATGTTAAATCCTAATCCCCAGTAGCTCAGAATGTAACCATGCTCTGTGATAAGACCTTTAAAGAGAGATTCAGTTAAAATGAGGTCATCAGGGTGGACCCTCAGCCAATATAACTGTTCCCTTATAAGCAAAGGAAATTTGGACACATAAGGCTATATAGGAGTATGGGTACATAAAGGAAAGATTGTCTTCAAACCAAAGGAGAAAGGGATCAGGAAAAACTAAACCTATAACACCTTGGGGTTGGACTTTTAGCCTCCAGATTAGTTAGAAAATAAATTTGTACTGTTTAAGTTACCCCATCTGTAGTATTGTGTAATGGCAGCCCAAGCAAACTGCTTTGTACATCTCCAAAGTGGGAATCACTGGAGAGGGCTCACATCTGGGAAAGGTAGAGTATGTGCAAATGATAACTCCTTGGTAACTTGTGGCCATAAACAAATGCCCTCAGAGGGATTTCTATGATACCCATGCAGCCTGATTTTCTAGGAAAGAGCTTTCTTCCCTTTTGAATTATTTCCTAGAGATTATTTCTTGTGAGGACCTCCCCCCCTCAGTTATCTTTCTGCCCCAATTCCCTTGATTTTTCTCCTAAACTATAAAGGGTAAAACCTGAAGGACAGAAAAGATTAATTTTCATACTACCCTTAAAGTGAGGAAAAATCTGTGTTTTATCTCTGTATTATAGCTAACGAAAGGGAAAAAGATAAACTGTTACAATGGCCTGAAAGCTAATTTTCTGGCATACAAAAACCTTTACCTGAAGGAGGGCATAAACTAGACTGGTTTGAAGATGCTGAGCAGGTCTACTGGGGGGAAGGAGGGGTTGTTACTTACCCAAGGTAGTTTCCAGAGTGAAAAACTAGATACTTTCTGCAACTGGGTTGAAAGAAGACACCTTTATGGGAATGATTTTGGGTCTGTAGCCAGTAAAGAAATCAGAGGGAAGACTATAAAAGGGTTATATACTATTCCTTAGATACTCCCATCTCCAGGATCCTTCACAGTACAAGTTTTAAACTCATGGGCTCCCTGAAGGCAGAGAGAGGAGTGTCTAACCTGATTTCAGTGAAGCCAAAATTTGATTGGTCATAGATCTGCCTCACACTAGCCAAGATAGAAATACTACTAGTTAGCAGGCAAGGATCAGGAAATTTGTTTCCTTCCTACCTACCCTGGGTGTCCCATGGCCAAAGGAGTCATACACTATGGTCAAGCAGATGCTCCTTGACCTCAGTGTTGTGTCTCGGATCCATGGCTGTGATAGTTAGGGTGTAAGAAAGTCAGGCTGGGGGCAGGAGATATAGCTTAGCAGCATAGCGCCTCCCCAGCAAGTGCGAGGTCATGAGTTCGATTCCCAGTACCAAAAAAAGAAAAAGTCAGGCTGATTATCCAGCAAGTCTAGGTGTGACAGTCCCTCACAGTCTAAGAACTTTGTATCCAGGAAGAAATGAGGTCTGCTGTATCCTCCCATCAAGACCAACACTATGAAAAGTAGACTCAACTTGTTGGGATGACTCGGGGAAGCACATACAGGCCTGAGGCCACTAATCAAGGAGGTCAGCCTATGTTCCTTCCTCCATCAGTAGGGGAGATCATGGCTTTTGCATTGTTCTCACAAGCGTTTCCTCTTCCTCTCGTACTGGGAGAGTTTTTTATTTCTTTCTGCTCCTGCACTGACCTCTGCTAAGAACCTAGAGTGCAAAATCAGAAAGGAAGTGATCTCCTTCCTTATATGTAAAACTAGATAGAGAAAAATCAGGAGTGTGCTAATTTCTAGGATATTCTCAGATAACTTATTATAGTGGCCATGTTTTAATAATATAGACATGCTAAGAAACTCATCTATGGGAGGCTGAGACAGGAGGGTTATTGAAAGTTCGAGACCAGCGTGGGCTATAAAGTGAGTTCAAGGCCAGCCTAAACTGCATAGCAAGACCCTGTCTCAAAAAAAAAAAAAGAAACTCACCTAAAGTTGCACAATAATAGCATCAAAGATTTGAATCTAGGTAGTGAGACTATACACCCCGAGTTCCAATTGAATATGCCTTGGTGTTAGGAAGTTTCTGAATCACTGTTTGCAACGGCCAAAGTAAAAGAATAATAATTTGGGATATCTGTTTTCCAGAGGACTCTTCAATCAGTTCAAGCAAACCCAACAGTAATTCCTTTGGATTACATAACTATAAAAATATTCACAGTTGAACCTTGCCCAGTAAATCAAGCATTAGAAAATAATTTTTTCTTTCATCATTTTATCTTTCCTTAAAAGGCATCAAACAACAGGACCAGTAAGATTCCAGCCCATAGTCTTGATGATGGTCTCATTATTTTCATTTTGAATAATTTCTACCAGCTGGTCTATGTGCCCTTCTTCTATACATTTTTGGCCTGCTAACTGAAACAGACCAAAATCTTCTTCTTTGAAATCATCCTCTTCTAAAGATTTGACATTTATTATGGACTGGAGTTCCTCTGTAGCCATTCCTAATTATTTTTCCTAGTTTTGATTCTGAAATAACCAAGACCCGGCAATCAGCTGTCCTCAGGTGGTCACCACCTGCGCCCACTGACCACCATTTCCCTGGGAGAAGCCAGAGGCATTGCACAGCTCCTTAGGCTCGCAGGCGATATGACACCCTGGCGCACTAGTAAGCGGCATCCAGAGGAAGCTGTTTCTCCGGATTCCTGCTCCAAGGTGACCGGGCTGCACAGCCTTGCAGGGGCCCTAGTTAACTCAGCACCAGTCCTCCGTGGCTCACAGACAACCTCCAGCCGTAACTGCCCAGACCTCCCTGAGTCTACTTACCCGCCAGACCTTGCGGCCCTCTCCCTCACATTGTTCTTTCATCTCAAAGAGTATTCCCTAGGACCTGCCATGTGTTTGTTCATTATTGTGACCCAGAATCCAAGGCGTCTCACTGGATCTGAGATGGCTTACTACTTTCTTAACAGGGATCATATGGCAAAGTCATTGTCTCACTGATAGGACCACCTGAGAATAATATGACACAAATATCACGTATGATCAAAGCATTTTGCTAAAATAAATTTACATTTTTTTGTGTGACAATGGGAATGGAATCCATGGTCTTGTGCTAGGCAAGTGCTCTATGAACAACATCCCTAGTCCTAAATTTAGATGTTCATTGGTCTCTAAATTCAAGCAGGGGCTGCATCCAGCAATATGACAGGCATGAGTGAGATCCAAGGAAGTCCTACTCTCATCTGCAGGGTGACATCACCTTCCAGTACTGGGTGCCTGACTTGTGCATAGTAAAGCCCTACACTGGCACAGATCAAGGCCAGGGACTGAGGCTTGTGGATCCAGAGAACAGGGAAGAATGGATACAGGGTCTCAGGTGGGTTAGCAGTGATGGCCCCTCTAAAGAGCCCTTTACGAGGTGCTATTTAGGCACTTAAAGTGATTCAGGTACTGAGGATGAAATTTCTGCGCACTGACTCATTAAACATCCACAGAAATAAGCAAGGAAGCAATCAATGCCTCAGAGAAAACCAAAGGAAATGATAAAATAGTGCCATGAGATCCCAGGTGGAACCTTGTGAAGCATGACATTCACTGCCTCCTCATTTAATCAGGAATCAGATAATCGTGAGGTCTAAACTAGGGAAGGTGATTTATATACCACAGAATAATAAAACAATTTAAACTAAGGTTCCTTTTATTTCTGGTCATTTCTTTACAGCTATCCACACAAAGATAACTCCCACACATACCTCCCAAGCCCAAATCTCCCCTCCAGAAATTCAAATTTCTATTTCTAACTCTATAGGATGTATCTTACCAAATCAGCGTATGACCCTCAACCATAACAACTTTGCTTTTCCCACTTATACTGAGAAGTTATCTGAAACTAAGGCTTCTCTGTTCTTAGATGCACTTATACTCTGAGCTTTACTTTCCATGTAAAGCTTTACTTTCCAGAGTAAAGCTATGAATATGTGTGCCCAGCTAAAGAGGCATGTAACAGGGGCACAGGATGGGTTCTGGGTCATACAAAGTCTTGTCACCACAATGGGGACAGGGATTGGCACTGAACCAGACCACAGCTTCCCTCCCTGCCTCATGCAGCATCTGCTTTAGCTTGGCATGCAGATGGGCAAGTCTTCCCAGGTGGAGGATGCCTTGGTTGTCTTCGTAACTCTCCACAGGAGCAGGATACAGCACATGGCTTAGCTTGCTCAGCCCAATGGTGTGGAGCAGAAGATTCTGCAGCACAGCCATGGAGATGGAGTTCCCACAGAAGGTGAAGGTTGTGAGTTGGGTACACAGGCCCAGGGCAGGCAAGATGGCAATGAACTGGGTGTCTATGATTCCACACTCATCTAAGTCCAGGTCTTCAAGAGTGGAGGAGGCTCTCTCCAGAAGAACTCGGAGAGGCTCAGGACTCATAGTGGTCAGATTGACCCCACACAGGCTCAGGTCCCTTAGCTGACTCACGTTGGGACACTGGGATAGATGCATCAAGTCTGACTCTGAAAGTAGGCAGTTAGTTACTGAGAGTGTCTCCAAGGAGCTCTTCAGGCACCTAGGGAAAAACAGAAGTCAGTACTTGGAATGGTGGAGAGGGTAGGGATGAGCCAGGCCTTGAGGGTGGAGGGGAGGAAAAACCCAAAATCTTTCTGATTATGGTCAATTCCATGGATGCAGTAGTACAAACAGGCATTCAGGCAAGTTCAAGGTTAAGTAGAATCCTTTCTCCATTACTTATTTTCCTGTGTAACTAGGTCAAGTGACTGAAATCTCGAAATCTTCTTTTGCTCTTCTATCAAGCTGAGAACACATACCTCTTAGGTGCTGCGAGCATGAATTAAGATGATAACAGGACATACTCTGAAGAGCCTGACCCCGTGTCTCAAACAAGGAAACACATTATTGAATTTTGGCATCAGAGATAAAATTAAAAATGCTTCCAAATTAACAAAAATGGGGAAAAACTCATTTTTAGAAAAAGAAACCAAAAAAGTAAAATGCTTTCAACTCGGGCTTTTTTCCGGCTACCTGCCTGGACCCCAGTCACCTGTTATCTCTGTGCTGGATGAGGGTACCAGGAAACATGCATGAAGAAAACATTTAGCCAAGATCAGCAACAGTGTACTGGCCAATTTAAAATGTATTATCAATCAACTACCTATCACTGTTCACCATTCCTCATTCTCACTCTTCTCTCATCTCCATAATCATTCATTTACCACATATCCTTTGAGTTCAAAACAACCCTTTACAGAGAGGAAATCTGAGATGTTTGGAGGGAAAGACTCATACTAAGAAAGTGTGTGGCTATAGAGCTGATGAAAATCTGAAGTCTAATGTCCAGTGGACTTTCTATTCTTTAATGCCTCCTCCCTTAGATAGTTTTAGTTAACCTAGACATTACTTCCCAAAATATAATTCTTAAACCCAACCTCCCCAGACTGAATTCAAATCCCTCACACATTCCTCAGAATCACTGTTACTAGCATCTATCCTAAGTTTGATTATGGCTTGTCCCTTCCAAAATTCATATTGAAATTTAATCTCCATTATGAGATACCAAGAGGTAGAACCAGGCACAACCTTTAAGAGATGACTAGTCAGGCATTGTGTTGCATGGCTGTAATCCCAGCACTCTGGGAGGCTGAAGCAGGATATCAGATTTGAACCCAGCCTAGGCAACTTAGCAAGACTTTACCTCAAAATAAAAATAAAAAAGACCTGGGAGTATAGCTCAGTGCAATGGTCATGGGTTCAATCCCCAGTAACAGGGGAAGGGGACAAAAAACAGGTGATTAGGGTTTTGCTTTCATGAATGGATTAATGATAACAGGCTCTCTCAAGAGTGGATTTGCTATAAGAGCTTGTTTGGCTGTGTCCTTGAGCACTCTATGTCTCTATCTTTAACATCCTGCACCACTTTAGGACACTGATATCAAGAATGTATCACCAGATGTTATCCCAGATGTCAACCCTACACCAGAACTACTGAGCCAACATATACATATACATATACATATACATATACATATACATATACATATACATATACAAGCATTTACATATATGTGATAGGAAACAAACTAAGACAACTCCTACCCTTTATTTGAGCAGTTATATGATAGAATACTTGGGACAAGACCAATTGTTGACTTCTAGTGACATTTGACTCTTACATTACCTGTAGCTGGCACACAGCAGATGCCCACTATTGTTGCTGAAATGAAGAAAGGCTTGCTGTGTGGTCTAGAGAAATTTCACCAAATGCTCACCTGAGCACCTTGTTCAGACGGCCTTTGAGGAAGGAGACAGAATCCAAATATAGTTCCTGGAGGTGATGAAAGCTGAGGAACTGAGAGGTAAACTGGTTGACATACTGCTCTTCCTTCTCCAGGTAAGTACAGGGAGTTGTGAGGATGTGGGAGAGGAGCAGTCTGCGCAGACTACTCATCTGGCCCAGGTAAGGAGCAAAATTCCCAAAAGTAGACAGCTTCCAAGTACAATTCACTTCCAAATCCTGCACAGAGTCCAGCTGCACCATTTTCAGGATCATCTTAATATTCTGGATAGGCATTGCAAAAATCCTCAGCTTCTTACAGCACAGGTGTAGCAAATCTTTTTTCTGCCTGACCTTCTTCATGAGGGAGGTGAGCAATTCATCATTCTTGCCTTGCTTGAGACACAAGTCTAACAGCACTTTCATAGGAGCAAAGGGCTGCTCTGCCTGTGTCTCAAAACCATCCACTTTTTGTTTCTTCTTTATGGGCTGTGCAGCCTCTAGTTCCATCAGCGACCACACACCTATCTTGGTTCCAGACCATATGGTCCAGAAGTCCTGATGTGCATTGTTGCGTAAATCCAACACTTGCAGTTTCCACCGCCTGTAGGGAAAACAGGTCAGTAATTCAGAATTAAAAGCAGGACACTCAGAATCAGGTGGGGAACAAACATCTGACCTCAACTGTTACTCCAAACCCCAGAGCTCAGATTCTCCTTTCACCACTGGGATCCTTGTCCCCGCTCTCATACCTTCACGTGCCACTAAGTAGAAGTGAGTACACGTTCCTTCAGTTACCTGTGTGACTTCATCAATCCTTCATGTCCAGAAGCCCATTATCTGAGTGACAACAGCAATGACCCTCGGATCTCCCTGAGCTTTCTCAATGGCACCAACAGAATCCCCCAGCCCACCCTTTGACCCCCTATACCGTCATCCCAACTGTGCCTTGCTCAGATTCCTAAGGCTCTTTCAAGATGATTGAATAACCCTCACCTAGGGCGAACCTCTTGAGAAAGTAGCACATCGAGCCCATCGAGTGCAGCTTGAAGTGTTTCCTGGTGAGGCTGATGTTCTGTCATCAGGCCCCCCAGAGGGAGGCAAACAAAGGGCCAGGCCTGCACCATTGCCTTGAGGGTCTTGCTGCATCTCCTAGTATAGGCTGCCATGAACAGAGGTGGGAAGAGCTCTATGGGCAGCTCCTCCAAGGCGCCAACGGCCAAGGTCTCATCCCTCAGCAGGCTCTGCACAGCCAGCTCCAGGAGTCTTGATGGGGCCAACATGGTCATCCTGATGAATCTTTTTCAAAAGGAATCCTGAGGAAACAGGCAGAGAACAAAGCATCCTTCTCAGGTTGTGCGTAAGCAAACCTATCTTCTCTCTACCCTTCAGAGAGACCAACTCAGTGCCAAAGTCCCTGCTCTGACAAAAGCAAGGAAGTCCTCAGTTTACCTAAATTCTACTTTATATTCAGTGGCTACAAAGCTGTCTCAGAACAAGCATCTGGCCAAGTGTCAAAAAGGTGATAGGATGACCACTTGCCCCCTCCCATATCCACCCAGTGCTCTATTTAATTCTAGACGCCTAGCCGGGCGTGGTGGTACATGCTTATAATCCTAGCACACGGGAGGCTGAGGCAGGAGGATCATTTGTAAATTCAGATTAGCCTGGGCTACAAAGTAAGCTCAAGGTCAGCCTGAACTACATATGAGATCAGGTCACAAAAAGACCAAAAAAAAAAAAAATTCTAGACCCCTGGAAAGTAAGTCCTAAGGAGCCTGAAAGCTGACTCTGCTCCTTTTAGGAAAAAAGTTTGATATTATAGATTGAGCATCTTATACTAGAAATGCTTGGGGCCAGAAGTATTAGGGATTTCAGATTTTTTCAAATGTTTGAAACATCCATATATATACCCAATGAGATAGCTAAAGATGGGATGCAAGTCTAAACACAAAACTCATTTATTTTATATACACCTCATAAATATAGCCTTCAGGTAATTTTATACGTAACATTTGCAGTAATTATGTACATGAAACAAAGCTTCATGGTGTGGAATTTTCCACTTGTGGCATCATCTCAGCTATGAAAAAGTTTTAAATTTTGGAACATTTTGGATTTCAGATTTTTGGATTCAGGATGCTCACCTGTTTGCCCAAGGATAATGAGAATGGGAATGCCACATGGCCCAGCAGAGTCTCCTCTACTTCAACAAATAATAAGCCAGATGAGAAGGATAAGAAACATATGGACAATAGGTACCATATATTTCCTTTAAAAGACTTTAAAGAAGAAAACCTAAAAGCAGTATAACAGTATTGAATAGAATTTAAAAATTTTCAAGAAAGATACACATTCTAATGTGTCTCTGTGAATACTAAACTATCATTTTCCGTGACTATCTTACATATCACTGCTTCATGCAGTACATGGGAGCAAACAGTTCATAAGTCTCCACTTCTATTTTTCAAAAGAGTATTTTTTTGTTTTTTGAAACAGTCTCATTTTGTATTTTGGCTGGCTTTGAATTCATGATCCTCCTGCCTCAGCTTCCCAAGTGCCAGAATCACAGGTTTATGCCACCAAGCCTGGCTTCAAAGAGTATTTTTAAACTGACAATTATAGTATACATCCACTGCATGTAACATGTTCTAAAATATGTACACATGTAGAATGGCCAATTCGAGCTAACATATGTATTGCCCCACACACTAATTTGTGGTCAGTACACTTAAAATCTACTCTCCAAGCAATTTTCAAGTGTACAATACTAAAGTTACATGTTGTATCCTTCTCGGGCCGGGGATCTAGCTCAGTGGCCTAAGTGCCTGCCTGGCAAGCGCAAGGTTGTGAGTTCAATCCCCGGTGCCGCAAAAAATAAAAAAATAAAAAAATAAATAAAGTTACATGTTGTATCCTTCCCCTCATTAGAGAAAAAAAACTGAAAACTATTTTGCAAGCTTTTACTTAAGAAACAGTACCTAATAAAGTCACAAAATCATAAATAATATGAACAATAACTCCTGATCACACATATAAAACTTCATCAAGTATAACTTCAATAACCAGATGTCTTTCATTCAAATAAAATCTGTTTAGGGCTGGGGATTTAGCCCAGTGGTTCGAGAACTTGCCTGGTAAGCATAAAGTCTTAAGTTCGATCCCCGGTACCACGAAAAAAATAAATAAAAAATCTGTTTGGCAAGTTATTTTAAATGTCCATCAAATTAAATAAACCATAATAAATCAAAATGTCTGAAATTAAGGCAAAACTGCATTGAAAGGCAAAGAAAAACCTGTTCTCTTGTAGAGAAAGAAAAAGCAAAAGACTGCCTGGCCCAGAAACCTTGGCTGAACTTCCTGCTTCATCAGACCTAGGTGTCATGCAGGAAGCTGTCTGCCGAGACCTCAGGGAGGACTACAGCACTGACTAAGATGCTGCAGGACTCTACCTCCCTCCCTGACTCCTCAGAAGCCGTAACAGGCCTTTCTGGCATGCCCCCCAATTATAGCTCAAAGCTTCCAATGAAAGCAAAATCTTATCACATTACTGGATCTCCATTCAGTGAATCCTGATTTTTTAAATATTCTGTAGATTCAACAGATCAAATTGCATATGCATTCATGAAATAGATAGAAAAAGAAAACCAACTGAAAGTGTAACTGCTGGGGAAAATTTTGCCCATATAAAAACTACCCAAATGTTTAAGTCAGTTTTATGAGGAGGATGGTATTATCCCAAAAGAGAATAAAAAACCCCTCAAATTAAAAATCCCCAAATATCACACTGTCACTTACAAGACAAGAATCTACTGGGGATCCAGTGACCCTTTTTTCTCTCCAGAGTCAGATCTTACTTTTGGGGTATTTCTGTTTTAATTTTTATTAGTACATGTTTGCAATATATAATGTTTACTACACTTGCGTGGAGTTGGTACATGTACATACCATTGTTAAAGGAATTAAGATGTATTATATATAAGATGTATTATATTTCCACAAGGAATGTAAACATTATTAGTACATTGTACTAGTATAATAAATGTACTAATAAAAAGTAAAAAAATAAAAAAGTGAAAAAAGTCCCACATGGACCAATCCTGAAATTCACATGGAACTAGAAGAACCCCAAAAGAGCAAAGGCAACCCTGGACAACAAAAGCAAAAAGGAGGCACCACAATCCTGAACTTCAAGTTATATTACAAAGCTACAGTTATAAAAACAGCATGTTATTGGCACAAAAATAAACATGAGGATCAATGGTACAGCACAGACCACGCACAAATAACTCCAGGCACATTCGGCTATTTCATATTTGATAAAGGGCTCAAAAAACATACACTAAAGGAAACATAGTCTCTTTAATAAATGTACTGGGAAAACCAGCTTTCACATGGAGAAGACTGAATCTAGATCCCTATCTCACACCATGTTCTAAACTAAAATTAAAATGGATGGAAGATCTAAATGTTAAAACAGAAACAATCTGCTGATAGACAAAATAGGTAAAATTCTTGAAGTCATAGGTATAAGCAAAGACAGCTGATATCTAGTTCCATAGGAAATAGTGCTGAGAATAAACAAATGGGAGATATCAAATTAAAAAGCTTCTGCACAGCAAAAGCACCAACAGAGTTAAAAAAATAACCTATAGCC
>RJWT010022252.1:0-17257 GCA_004365215.1 Cuniculus paca
ATGAACTAGAAATGAGAGGGACACTGCTGAAACTGCCCAGCAGGGAGGGAAGAGTGCCCTTGGCGGAGGTCTCTTGTCATCTCTCCCTGCTCCTCACTGACAGACTTAGAAGCTGGCCAGTGTGGCCAAGGTCCCTGCCAAGGCATCCCCACCAGGCGCACTGCCCATGCCAGGGCCAGGATGCCAGGACACCAGGCTGGGAAGAAAGCTAATCTGGAAGCAGGCAGCACCACGCACGGGGGTGTTAATGTCTGCCTCCCCCTCAGATGGAGAAAGAAACATTTTGCAAAGGCAACCTGATAGGACTTCTGGGGAAATCCTGGATGCGACCTTTCTACAATGGGCACAGACCTGAAAAAGCGACATGCTAGTGAAGCAGAGGGGCCCAGAAAGGCCAGCACTCTGAATGCAAGTCTCCACTCCTGGTAAGTGCTTCAGAGGTCAGCGTTCCATCGGGGGGGTCTTCCCGGGGCAGGGAACCCCAGCACCTTTACCTGTTTCAGAAGATGGAGGAGTGACAGATCCGGGGCTGTCGTCTTCAGGCTCTGAGACAGTGACAGTGGGGACTGTGTCAGGGCTTGGCTTCAGACAGATGTCTTGCTTCTCTGGGGTCTTGACTTGGACAGCAGTCACGACAGCAGGCTCGATCTCAGTCAGCGTGATCTTGACGGGGGCTGTGACCAGAGGAGCGCTGTGCTGCACCTCAGAGAGGTCATCTATGTAAGGAGCAAAGGTGGATTCTTCGAACAAGTGGTCCTTGATGATTTTCCCCTCCACAGGAGCTGGTTTGTCAGGTTTAGGGATGCCTCCTGCTTTTGCTGAGATTTCAGTGTCCTTGCTCTTAAAGTTCAAGTCTTTATCCTCCAACTCAGGGCGAGGTTGCTCCTGACATTTCGCTTCCTCTGGCCTTGTTATATCAATGTACTTACAGGCTTCTGCTTTCATCTGGCTCAGAGGGTCAGCTAGGATCTGGTTCACTTCGGTGGACCCTACAGGAGTCATCTCTATTCTAGAATCAGAACTAAATAAGCCAGGTGGCTCCATCCCAGGCACATCTGGTGACGGGCGTCTGGGGGTCCCCAACTCCTCAGAGCTCTCTGAAGTAGTGATGTGACCATTTTCCTTCTGAAGAATCCCAGTGAAATAGGTAGACTCCTCTCGGGGTGGGTAACAGACATCAGAAATCAGAGACGTGTAACACGCTCCTTCCCCATCTTTCCGTGTTGTTGAAAAGGAGTGATCCAGGCCACCGGAGAGAGCTGCCACACCTGTCGATCAAACAGCAGCAGACCGTGAGTGGGCACCTAGCTCAGGGTCTTTCTCCTACCTAACCCACCAGCCATCCATGCCTTCTGGGGGCACAGCGCCCCCACCCCCCCGACCTCAAAGTGCCTTCGGAACATGGTTCCTTGATTCCCTAAGATTCTATAGCTCTGGTCTTTTCCAGGTAGCAGGCCCCAGGGGCTTACATAAGCTACCAGATATGCTGGGGACAGATCCCAGAGGACTAGGAAGTTGATTTTCAACATCTACTACCTCCATATACAGTGACTTAGTTTGACTCATATTATTAAAAAGAAACTCTCTTTGCATTTAAGTCTTAATGGCTTTTTGGCAGAGACAGAAATGTGGGCTAACAAGGTGTGGAAATGTAGCCACAGGTCAGTGGGCTGGGAAGGGCTGCTCTTGAAGAACTGCAGAGCAGAGAGAGGCCTCAAAGGATGCTATGGGTGGCCTGTTCACTCATGGACTCCTGCTCCTTTTGGATTGAACCCATCCATTTTCTTTTTTAAGGTCCTCAGGAAAGGAGACTCCTAACTTGAGGCTACTTACCAAAGTGGCCTCATCTTTATGGCGTGTCTTCCTATTGGTTCATTTCCCCCTTCATTTTATTTCCCTCCACACTCATTCCCCTACTGCTAATTCTTTGCTTTCCAGTGATATTCAAAATATCCCACTAGGAATTGCCCTCTTCTACTGGTGGTGCTATGGGCAAAACAAGTTTCCAAGTTTTAGTCTACAGAATATTTCTCCTGGCCTTTGCTGTAGCCAAAACCTGCACTGATAGTGTGCAGAAAGAGAAAGGCTACGTTGTTTTTCTTTGCTATAGAGTACTGCCAGAGGGGTGGAAAACCAGCATTCACTGAGGATTTACTACATGCCAAGAAGGGGGATTTTACATAAACCCCCATGCCCTCCATACCTACACAGAAACGTATCACACAAATGCAGAAACACACACACACACTCACAGCATGCACAATATAAAAACCCTTAAGACACGCCTGAAGAATATGCAAGACTAAGGCACCAAGTCCTCTACAGTCATCAAATTACCAGTAGTAACAATGATAGTAATAGCCAATGTTTGAGTGTGTAGTGTGTCAGACACAGTTCCAAGCTTATCGTTTATAATGACTCTTTTAACAACCCTAAAAGGCTGGTACTATTTTAGGTTTTATGGATGAGAAAACTAGGAAACACAGAAGTTAAATAACTCATCTAAGTTCTCAAAGGCAGAAATGGTGGAGCCAGGGCCATTAGTACATTCTAAAAATGTAAGTAAACATCTCAAGGAAGCTTTAGTAAATTTTTCAGAATTATATTTTTGGAGTTTTATTTTTCTGGAGTTTAATCTTTTGGGATGTCAACATTTGAGATTACGGCACTTGAAAATGTTTTTCAGGATGACGGCCAAAACTATTTAAATTACATTTCTTATCCTTTTGTGTTTTAACACATTTTACATAAAACCGTATCAGAATCATCATAAAAACAACACATAGTCCAAATGTGTTGACTGTAATCATGCTTTATTTTCTTCGATTGAGCTGAATACCCTGAAAAATGATCAAGATTCTAATTTACTGAATTTGAAAATGTGTTAAGTGTTATTTGGTGCCTATAAGATGGAACTCCTGTAAACAGAAAGCCCTTCTAGACTGCAAATTACATGAGAGCGGTGTCCATTGGGGATTGCTGGACTGAGAATTAGAGCTCAGCTGTAAGGTTCAGAAAACCCAATTAATTCTTGTCAGCATTTCCTGCAGTGCTGGCAGATGCGGGGACTAAGGCAGAGGGCACAAGTCAGCTGCCCCAGGTAGGAAGCCATATTGTAATATTGTTAAACACAAATCCACTAGATAAACGTGCTTTACTTATATCTAGACTAGAAATACATACCTACATCCAAAAGGCTCCTTTTGAATACCTGACTTCCACATTCTCTCTGGCTGCCTCCTGGGTCATCAAGAGTCCATGTACATCAAGAATCAATGTGTGGACCTGCAGATGCCCTTATGGTCAAACACAGAGGGTAGTTACTTACCTGCATGTGTTTACAGTGGTACTGACTTTCAAAATTTTAATTTTCAGGAAAGTATTTACGATAAAAATTGAAGGATCCATAGGTAAGTATTTCTAGTCAAAGGAAGAAAGATAAAAGTAAACTGAAACTACTGATGCCACATGTACTAATAAACCCAGGCTTTCGTGTTCACAGATCAGACATATGGCTCTTGGGCATATTCCATAATCTCATGAAAGGCAGGAGTTTGATTTTATTTTATTCTACTCTGTTCTATTCTGTTTTAATTCTCTAGCAGTGCTGAGGACTAGGATGACAGAGATGACTTGCTGAAAATGATTTGACTTTTCCCAAGGAAAGCCTCAATCTGAAACTCCTAGTTCTTATGCTGACTCATCCCCACTGAATGAAATCAATTCAAACTGGTGGCCTAAGCTTAGGTAGTTTGTATTCCAGCTCTGCCAGTATCAGTTGTGAGATTCTAGGTGTTAACTTTTTAAAGCCTCAATATGTCTCACCTTGAAAAGGGAGGAGTAACTGTTCCCATTTTAAGGGTGAGTATGAGGACTGAGACGATACACTTAGAACTCTGCCTGACACACAACACACACTCGGTCAGAGCTGTTGATTTTATTAGTGTCTCTATCTTGCAGAGCAGATGTCAGTCATTCACAGCATACTCTCGCTTGGCCCTTCATTTATTTCTTTACTCTAATGACATGTGATCATTGTAGTTTGGCCCAGAAAGAGGTTTAATGTAGCCAATCTATAACTGTGTTGCCATCTGGGGTCAGCCTTAGATGCTAAAGTCCCCAGAGTGCAAGGCAGAGGCTGCCTGCATGGCTGTGACAGGTGGTTGTTCATGAAGTATTTCCAGTGACGCAAATGGCCTAGATTCTGTAGTGAACGCAAATATGACTGCATGGAGCATCACAAGTTGAAATTGATCAAGACAATTATGCCTGCTAATCTTGAATGTCAACTTGACTGGAGTCAGGGACTCCTGGAGAGATGACTGGATCGTGAGGGTACTAAACTCATCAACAGGTTGGTTGGCCCATTGATGAGTTCCCAGCCAAATGGACTATTAGGAGGTGAGGCAGAAGTGCATCATGGACCATGACCTTGGGGCTCTGTGTCTGGTCCCTGGTCTCTTGTTCCAGGACTCTGCCCCTCTGATGCCATGAGTTGAGCAACTTTCCCATTATGTTTCAGCCTTGGACTAGATAACCACGGACTGAAACCTCTGACACTGTGGGCCAAAAAATAAACCTGTCCTCCTTTAGGCTGTGGGTGTCAGGTATTATTCCTGGGAAAAGTGACTAATACAACAATCGACAGAAAAGTACTGAGTAGTGCATGCCCACAGATGAACTCTCTGCTTTGTGGATAGGGCCCAGTCTCACGCATCAGGGTTTATGATAATGCCTCTAAAACTCAGTAAGGCTCCTCTCACTGCTCTGAAATGGAAACAGAACAAATGTCTGAAAAGAAAGACTGATTATACAAAGAGTTTTCTAAGCACAGAGGTAGAAGTGCTCTAATAGAGAAACATTTGCCTTATCCCACTCCCTGAAATTGCAAAACTAAAACAAAAAACAAAAAAACTATTGTTTGCACAGAGGTAATACTAGTGATTGTAGAGGGGACACTATTCCTGTCAAAATGAGAAGTATTTTTGAAAACAGAAAAAAGTAAAGCTGTAATAACGGTGGTCAAGAGGTACACAGTAAAACTCAAGACCTAAAGACCATAATCAATGACCGGAAGTGAGTCTGTAGTCACCTTCTAAGACTCCTTTGCCCCTAAACTGCCCAAGTGATGGATGGCACAGCCTGCACAGAAGGTAGGCAGAGGCACTTTCCCGCTCCTCCTTTCTGAGCACTGCACGGTCGCAGGCTGGGAGAAAGGAGGCTGCGCCACAGTGGACAGTGGAGCCCCCCGTGAGGGATGGATGTGCCAGGCAGGCTCAGAGGCCTCTAAGTCACTGAAAAGCATTCTTCTTCTGGAATTGAGCATCCCATGGCTTAACATGATAAATGGGTGCTGAAGAACACAGATGTACTCATTCTTCACAGTTTTTTTCTACGTGACGAATGGAGTACAAATTTTAAAAACAAGCCTGCATTCTCTAGCAAAAGACTCCAAGCCAAGCCAGATGAGATGTTTGGGGCTTGTTTGTTTGTTTGTTTTTTGAGACAGGGTATCACTATGCAGTTCAGGCTGGCCTTGAGCTCACTTTGTAGCCCAGGCTGATCTTGAACTTACAACGATCCTTCTGCCTCAGCCTCCCAAGTGCTATGATTACAGGCATGCGCCACCATGCCTGATGCATGCTTGGGGTTTATGAATATGAATGACTACTCTTCCATTCCCCAACTCACTGACTTATTTTAAACTTCCTCTGTCAGAATAATAGATTTAGCTTTGGGGACAGCAAAATTCATGTTTAATAAAAAAATGATTCCACAAGTTTTATTTTTCCTCCGTGAACAACTCAGGTTTGCGCTGCTTGAGGAGTTTTCCCTTTAGCAAAGGATTCTGTGAGAAGCAAAACATGACCTAGCAGGTGGACCCGGTCCAGTTCTTCCCTGAGAGTTCCCACAGGGCCTGGAAAGCAGAGCACCACAGAGTCCTGAGAGGAAAGGGTGGTGGTGTTCTCACGGGCTTGAGGAGTCTTTGATTTTCTGATTTTTGTTGGTTATTTTTCTTTTTTGTTGCTTTTTGCCTGCTGTCTAAAGATGGAAATGTGATTTGATGGCCTTCTTGGGGTGATCTTTTTTTTGGGGGGGGAGGATAGAGGTGAATAGTTATTTATGATTTATTTAAATGTTAGGAACAGTTTCTGAAAACCCTACATAGACTTTTCATTGCTTTTTAAGTAGCAGAATTAGTGATGTTATATAAATCACACGGCATCAACTCATCTAAAATGTACAATTCAGCAGTTTCTGTAAATTCAGTTATGCAACCAACATGAATACCTTCTAATCCACCTGCCTAACTTAGATGCATTCTGCTCTTAAGGTTTTCAATATCGACAAAGCTCTGAGTTAACCTCCACCATGTGAAGAATTACTTGTGGCATGAAACAAGGGCCACACCAACACATCTTACTATTTACCACTCATTGATAGAGATTTGATCTTTGATTTTGAGAGAGAAAAATAATGGCTCTTGGCCACGTTTCCTCAATGCTATGTACAATATGGGCAGTAACAAAAAGTATAAGTTTGTGTGCTCATTAACAGTTCTTTTTATTTCCTTCCTCAACCTAACATTTGTTAAATGAGGTATTTCAAGGCATGCTTAGATTCGCAACATTGAGAGAAAGGTACAGAGATTTCCCTTACACCCCTTGCCTGATCCATGCTGTTATACTCTGAATGTTGGTGCTCCCCTGCCTCGTGTGTTGAAATTCTGACCCCCAAGGTTATAGTATTTGAAGGAAGGACCTTCAGGAGGTAATTAAGTCATACAGGAAGAATTCCATGATTGGGATTAGCATCTACATAAAACGGGTCCAAGGGAACTCATTCTACTCGTCTACCATGTGAGGACACAGAGAGAAGGTGCCATCTTGGAGCCATAAAGTGGTGGGCTCTCACCAGACTTTGAATTTGGGCTTCCCAACCTCCACAACTATAAGAACAAAATGTTTGTCATTTATAAACTATACAATTTATGGTCTTTTGTGATAGCAGCCTGAGCTGACCAAGATTCATGCACAGCCGCCCCCATTATCAATCACCAGTATGGGTCAGTCATTACAACTGATGAACTATATCGACACATCATTGTTAGCCAAAGGCCACAGTTTACATTAGCGTTCACTCGTAGTACTGTATGCCCCACAGATGTGGAGAGATGTATAACGATGCCTACTCCACCATTAGAGTATCATTCAGAGGATTTTCACTGCCCTCAAAACCCTCCCTCTGTGCTTTGCCTATTCATCCCCCTTGCCTCTGTCTCTTTACTGTCTCCACTTTTGCCTTTTCCACAAAGTCCTAGAGTTTCAATCACCCATAATTCCTTCCATATGCCTCTTTCCCTTCCTTCCCATCTCATGGCTACCTCTCCAGCTAACCCTTGCTTTTCACTGCGATTACTGGGCTTGCTTCCTATTTTCATCTGCCTGCCAGCCTCAGCTCTTCCCACTCTGTGTCACCCCATACATTGCTGACATAAAAATAACAAGGATATTGTATTTCTTTGTTCTATAAGAGTTCACATAATGCAAGGAGAAGCCAAAACCCAACGTGTCCTGGAAAGGAAGCGGCACCTGATTACTATGTCAGTAATTCAATATGAGCATTAAATTCTCGTGGTTTTAAAAGTTCCTAAAAATAATCTGCAGGGCTTTATCTCCTGCATCTGATGTTTGTAGTCCTCTAATCATGACTTCTACAGATTGTGCTTTGTCCCAGTCAAGGACTGAATGAAAGACTGGGCCATGGGCAAAAGTCAATTCATTTAAGTGTGTTTTTAATTTGTTCAACAATTAGTTGGAATTTAACCTAATTCCTCAATGCAGAGTGGTCTTCAAAATAAATGGTTCTGAAAAGAGCAGTTGGAAAGAAAGCAGAATCAATTTTTCTTTTCCTAACTGTGTAAAAACAGGTCAGCGTTGATGTATATTTTTACCTTTGCTTTTATTATTTTCACCTCCAACTCACATACATTATTTAAGATGTTATTTTCTATTTACCTGGAAGTT
This sequence comes from Cuniculus paca, assembly GCA_004365215.1. Classification (NCBI taxonomy): domain Eukaryota; kingdom Metazoa; phylum Chordata; class Mammalia; order Rodentia; family Cuniculidae; genus Cuniculus; species Cuniculus paca. Next base: position 8,028 of record RJWT010022252.1, read on the forward strand.
GGTAGATATTCTTGTATTTTCAGGAGAAATAACTAAAACAGCTGTGCAGTTCCCTATTAGCTGCTTGTCACGTTTTGCTAGATGGTTACAGAGGTTTCTGATTTCTTAAATGACACTATTTAAGTTATTCTTTAATTCAAAATGTTTCAGGTTTCTTTGAATGGCAACATAATAGTGTCAATTTTATTTCTTTTTTTATTTAAATTTTAATATCTTGTCTTCGTTTATTTGATTGATTTATCCACTGTGGCACTGGGGATTGATCCCAGGGCCTTGAACACAGTAGGCAAGTGCCTTACTACTGAGATACAACCTTACCTCAGTTATATTTCTTAACATATTTTTAGGTTGTGTGTGTGAATATCTTCTTGCTGACGAGAAGAGATGAAACTGCACCTGTTAAGTATTTGCTTTAAGTCACTAGAGTCTCAGTCATGCCACCAGTAAATAAGTAGAAATTCTGAAGTCAATGTTGACCACTACCATGAGAAACAGGAAGACAAGCCTAACCTTATCATATGACAAGCTTCCTAGTTTTCAGTGTTGCATTACTTAACTTCATTCATCCAACACATCAGTAGGCACAGTTGGTTAGGGACTTATCCCAGTTTCTGGGGATATAGTAGTGAACAAGACGGGGATTCTTTGGACCCATGGAGGACAGAAATAACATCAAACAAATGAGAACACAACCTTGCAGGCATGACAGAGGCTGCTGACTGGCCCTCTGTGCCTACCCTGTCATCCTTCCCATAGCCTCCTGCCTCCCCTTGTCAAGGGATTAACGCACATGACCGCCCAGCTTCAGAGCACACTTCCTTACCTCCTCTAGCTGTAGACACGTGACTGGGATGTGAACAGAAGTGGCATGTGTTGCTTCTGGACCACAACACAGCCACAGAGAAGTCAGTTGCCCTCCTCTCCTTCTTTGCCCTTCCAGGGAGCTGTATTGTGAACATGGTCCTGTTGAACCAGCTTTAACAACACAGATGGAGGCAACACTCAAGGAGGGAATAAATAGCAAGGCAGAAGGAATCTGGAGCCCTGGATGACATCATGGGACACACTGACCTGACCAATCACCTATTCTGGGCTGAAATATAAAGTTCTGATGTGTTAGAGCTGCTCTATGTTTATATCTCTTTGTTATAGCAGGCTAGCCAATACCTTAACCAATACAGAAGACAAAATAACTAACAGTTATATTAAGTGCTCTGAAGGAAATGTCCAAGTTGACAAGACCAAGAAAGAAAAGGTTACCAGTCAGGAGGCATGGATTGCTTCACATAAGATGCTCAAGCTTCTCTAGGAAGACACCTGAAAGAACCCTCCTATGTGGTTGGTGGGAATGTAAATTAGTACAACCACCTTGGAAATCAGTATGGAGACTACTCAAAAACTGGAACTAGGAATTCCATTTGATTCAGCTATTCTCCTTCTGGGTGTCTTCTTGAAAGAGTTACAGACACCATATCACAGTGATCTATGCATACCCATGTTTATACAGCAGCACAATTCATAATGCTAAATCTTGGAAGCAGCCTAGGTGTCCATCAACAGATGAATGAATACATAAAATGTAGTATTTAGCACAATGGAATACTACTATGCCACAAAGAAAGATGAAAACTTGAGTCATCTGTAGAAAAATGGATGCACGAGACTATAATGTTAAGTGAAATCAATCAGACACATAAGCTTAAATATCACATGGTTTCTCTTATAAGAGAAACCAAAAGTATGAGTAAAGAACAAAATAAAAGACGATAGAAAGTAGGGAGAGAGATAGTTTTCACAGGGAAAGGGGATCAAGAGTTGTTGGTGGAGAAGGAAGGGGATACAAAACAGGAATTAGGATGAATTATGTACATGTACAAGTCCACGAAAGGAATGCAAATGTTATGTACTGAAAACATGTACAAAAAAGGAAGCAGATCAAAAGATGGACAGAGGGAGGGAGGGAAGAGGAAGAGAGGACCAAAGGAAGGAAGATGTGTTACATACGTGTATCAAGTTCCCACGAAGATTGTAAACATCGTACACTACAGATAACGGAAACAACCTGAAAATAGCTGATAATGTGCAACTTTTCATTTCCCTGCAGTGTCACCTTCTAATTCTCTCCCTCTTTATGTTTTGATTGCTCTGTTGTTCTTATTCTTGCTACAGGCGGGGGCATGAGCATTGTCCACCTATATAAAAACCCGATGACAGTATAGAGGGCCGTCTGGACCTTGTGGTCAGGAGGAATTTATATTTGCAATCCCAATAAAAAGTTATTGGAATTCCAATAAGTAAATTCCAATCTACCACTTCCAGTGCAATTCGCAGTGAAAATAAAGAGACAGACATATCTGTAGTTGTAGGGAGCCAAGGGGGTACTAAGTCCAGTTGGAACAATGGCTAACTGTAACAAAGGCCACCGACAATCCAGGGCCGAACTCAGGTTGTATTAATTCATGAAGAGCGGAGTAGCTCGGGGCTGAGTGACTGCGGAATGGCGGGAAGTACATGTGTACTGTGAGCTGGGCGAAGCGGCAGACATAATAGCACCTCTGCAATATGCAGAGAGAGGTATGCTGAAAGAGTACTGGACTCTGGTAACTGGTAGCCTGTAAGTTTGGAGGAATCTGCATAACACAGTTTGAGGAAGTATCTTGTGTTCTTGGTTGGCTGCCTTGGCTTTCATGCCTAGCCTTCCTGCTCTGGGACATCAGGGCATCATTTTTGAGGTTCAATCCAGGCTGACAGCATGGCAGCTCTTGGCCTAGCTTATCCTTAGTTTTTGGAAGCTACAGACAGGGTATCACTGACCTGTCACATTACTCTAAAGGCTACACATCAGCACCTCAGCTAGACCCATTTGCGTTGCTTAAAGCCAATTGAGCGGCTAGCATCTTTTCCTAGCTAGCTCTGTACATACCAATACATGGAATTAAGGCAAGATTTAGCCAAAATGGAGACAAATGGTCTTCTTTCAGGGAGAACTGTCCCAGTGGTCCTCCACAGACAGGGCCATTACCAGAATTAACTTCTACACAGTTTCTGCCTTTATTTGAAAAGACATACACACCAGTTAACCAGCCAGCATCAGATGATTTTGAATAGCTAGCTGTTCACGTTGAAACTATTCTAGAAGATACCTAAGGGCAAGGACAGTCTTATTTCTGTATCCCTAACACAGTATTTAGCAGTTAGTAAGTTTTGCATTGAATGGGGAAGTTTACAAAGTATAACACACCAAATGTTGGAAAAAATTTTCCCTATGAGAGACTTCATCTTGACATAATTTCCTTTGCCAACACAAGGACAGACCGTGACAGCTACTGCGTGTTTGAAGGCAACTCTTCCCACAGTATGAAAACAGTGTAGGATCGGGACTGAGACCCTGAGTCATGCCCTCCCTTGAGTCAGACTCCCACGGGTAACTGAGATGTGGCCCTGCACCTCCCACGGTTTTCGACCTCATCTGTCGTCACAGAGCTCTGATTGTGTTTACATGGCTAGACACCCTCTGCACTCTCACTTCTCCCCCAGTTCCTATGCTGTGAATAACCAGGGGTGGAGAGGAGCCTTAGCCATGGGGTGACTACACTAGCCAGAGTCCTGAGCAAGCACCTTGACTAACATGCTCATCTGGGTCTGTTCCTTTGCTTTCATTTACCTTCATGTGTCTCACTGCCAAAACAACAACCAACAAACAGCTCCACTAGTGGGTAGTAAGGATGACAACAGCTGGATTTCTCTAGCTTTCTTATGTGGTAAACAGCCTGCTCACCACTATGCAAACAATAACTCATTTAAGCCCCGTAACAACCCTATGCAGGCATATTATCAATCAGCGAAAGGAAGTGTCTTGAATAAATTGTTCCATTTCTAGGATGATCAATTATTTCAGTTTGTACAGGACTAAAAGATTGTCTAGGACATAGATTTTCAGTGTTCAAATTAGGAACAGATGGACCAACCAAGGTAAATCAATCAATCCTAACTGACTGAAGAACTTGAAATCTGACTGTTGGGTTCTAAAACAATAATCAGGGTTACACTATTTGATTTTTTAAAAGCACTCATTACCAAAAAAGAGAAAAGAGCTCTCTAGGGTATCTATAAATGTTAAATGAAAATGATAATAGATGGAAAGTCTTTTAGAAGTATATGAGGTAATACCATTCTGTATTGCAACCTGTTTTTTTTAAAACATTATTATACTATGCACTTAAGATGATGTTTTTTGATTTAGCACTTGAATAAAGTCAGCATCAATGCACAGCAAGCATTTACGAGGCTTAATGTACTTACTGTATAATAGGATCATGAATATGAAAAAATTCACTACCAAGCTCCACGAAATACATTTTTCATTGACACTTTCCCCAGCAATCAGTTGTTTTGCTTTTAGAGTTCCAGAATAACTGATGAGAACTGTGCTGGGCACCCTAAAGAGCAAGCCTTTCTCCTTGAAGAACTGGTCCCACAGTGAAAGAAATTCAGATGTTGCAACACTGAAATGAAATCTTGTAAGATCCGCCACACAGATTTTTGTTTTGCATTAAAATTAAACTAACACAGAATCAAGGTAACAAAAGATTGCTTCTCTTTGCCTTTAAGTCTATGCAGTCTCTGACAACACCTGGGCTACTCTCAGCTGTTTCCTAGGGAAAGGCCTCTAGGACTCGCTGTGTTGATATTGGGAAGGGGTCTGAGAAGGACCCCGCATGACTCAGCACATCCTGGGACTCCAAGGTGAGACAGCCTGCTGTCCTCCAGCAGTTTGTAATTCATTGACAACAGCTGTGAGGAAAGGCAATGAACCGAAGACACAGGCAGGAGAAACTGCCGTGGGAAGACAAGGGAGGGAAGAGTTTCCTGGAGGAGCTAGTGTTTCCACGGAGGAACAGAATGACAAAATGGAGCTAAGAAGCCCCACTTCCCATAGACAGAGAATATGGAATAAACAAAACCACGAGAAAGCCTGCCTCTTACGAAAAAAGAATTTTGTCCCAGGTAGACAGCACTGTATATGGGAACACAATAAAACAGGCAAACCAAAAGTCAAAAACAATATAGAACTTGGAGTTTTAAAGATTAATGCATGGCTTCATTTTGTTTAGATGTTTGGGCTTTGGACATGCATCTGGTTTTCAGTTCAACATTTACAAACTCTACTCATTTATATGGTTCTCTCTCACAACTTATCACTTATGATTAAGAACATTATGTTATAATTAAGATTTATGTTTGTTGTGTAATATGCACATATCTTTACATTGTTTAGCTTCAAAAAGCAGAAACTCATTGAAATTAGTGTCGATCAGATCAACTCCAGGTAGTTAACAATTAAAATAAATAAATTTTATTAACTTTTTATGTTCCTTTCCCTGAAGGCTTTGCCAGTCTTGAGTGTTCTCTTTAAAAACTGCAAAAACTGAGCCTCCTTTCCTATATCAAAGTAATCCACCATCAACACAATCTGTATTTTGAATGATCTAACAGCTGTGATGTATTTGTAATGACCCATTTACATTCTATTCCCATGTTGATATTTTGGCCCCATGTTTGCAAAGTATTTGGCTTTGAGTGGGGAGCCGTGGAATCAATGAAAACCTCAGGTCACAACTGGGGTCACCAACAGGTTTCCCACCAAATGACACAGCTAAGAGGAAGCGAGAGAGACTGATAAACCCACCAGTCCAAACTGTGCAAGACTGCTTTTTAAGGTGCCAAGTTGGCTCCTGAACTTTTACAAAATCAAAACTCAAGCGCATCTGTTAGGTGTGTGAGTCATAAGCATTCATAAAATGCCATGTCTAAATTAAGTCTTATCATCAAATAGTATTTATTAAACACCCACATCCCGCATACACGTGGCAGTGTGTGAGGTGCAGGAACAAAAGAATACTGTGTCTTCAGCCATAAAATACCTCGCAGAAAATACAAACAGCTGCTAGAGGTCAAGATATTTTTTATTGCAAATATGCCCATCATAAACTTGAAATAAACTGTGGGATAGAGTAACTTCTCCCATATGTTGAAGTTTTCACTGACGTGCTTCATGTTCAATTATCCTCATCAGTAAATACAAGGTTTATATGCATTTCCAATGATGTTTCTCTGTGGGTATGACAAGACATTCGCAGAAGAGCTACTCATGTAGAGATTCATGTCATTCTGCGCTGTGCTTTCTAAAGTGAGACAATTAGATGCATAGTAAGAAGCAACGTCTATATTTATCAAAGAATCATTTTATTTTAGATTCCATTATAGTGTTCAATTTTGCTATTGCCTTTGTAATTACTTCAGAGAATATGTGCATTAAAAATATTCATAAAAACTGAACAAATTGAACATTTGAAGCGAATAGCACCAAAATTAGTTTTTCTATCTAGTGGCTGAGAACACATCTAAGTGAACTGAAAAATAAAAATTTGAGTCAATCAACAATGTTTTGTCTGCAGAACATCAGAAAAATCTGTTTTCTTATATCATACAATTAACTTTAAGAAGACTTTACTGTATAAATCAATCTTTATACATCTTTTGGAACAATCCTGAAATGATTTTAAAACTGAGTATTTTTTTTCTGACCTGTACTTTTTTGACTCCTTAGTCATTTTCTTTTAGAAATGTACTGATTACATGTCAGTTGCATTGTTCAACCTATGGACAAATACATTTGGCCACTTTTAGTGTGCTCAGCACCTTAGCCCATAATCTGCTACAGAAGCAGCAAAAGATGAAAGAGTTTACTTCTTTTCAGATTGTTCCATGAAACTGAATTCTTTCCTCTCTTTCCCCAAGATTGAAACAAAAAAAAATTTTTTTTTAAAGTGCATGTGTGGGTGTGTGCATGTGAGAGAAGAAAGAGAGAGACAGAGAGACAGAGAAACACAGAAGGGGTATTTTTGTCACTGCCTGGTTCTTTAGCTGATACATTGCTATATCATAAAACTAAGGCTGAGTGCATTTTACAGCACTCCCTGCACACTCACAGGAGGCCTAAGCTATAGAAAACACTCTTTCCTCAACGTGAATGAGGACTTTCGTTATTCTGGATCTCAGGTTCTCAAACAACTTGGGCAGCTCACTAACAATACCCTTCCTAGCTAACAAAGGACTTCTTGACATTTTAGAGATGGGAAATTTGAGACAGAGAAAACATTAATGATGTATTGCTTAAGAAACTCTGTGGCTAGGTCTCTGGGACTCCTCTGAATGAACTTCAGGTGAATCACCCAGCCTGAAAATAGGGCCCTTTCGTGTGCTGTTCATTATACTTTTCTGGATGAGGCTGAAGACTTGCCCATCTCATCCTGCATTCTGCCCTTACAAAACGATGTAACTGTAAAACAGGAGATACATTTCAGATGGTTTGCTATAAATTAACATAATGGCAAGTTTATTAGCTAAAGATGTAATTCCTTACCTCAAAGTAGTTCATAAATTAGTTCTTCACTTTATTATCATTTTCTTGTTCCTTGGGAACATTTTATTTGAAGCTGTTTCTCATGTGAGAGCCCCAAAGACAGTTAAGTCCAAATCCATGAGATATATTTCAAAGAATACTCTGTCTCATTAACTATAAACTATTGTCATGCTTAGTTACAAGACTCTTTCTTATTATTTACTTCTTGTCATTGTGAAAATACCATCTTATTAAATCAAAGAAAAAATATAGCATAATATCATGTAATTTATTGTTGCAGCTCTAAGAATAAAGGAGGAAATATTACAGGTTCATTATGTACCTATTTCTGCCAAAAGATAACTTCTGATAAATAGTACAAAATAGAGAGAATTTACTTTGAATCAATAACCATGTTCATTTACAGAGGATAAATATTCTCATTTTGCATTAAGCTTTATCACCTGAAAGCTAAATGGTCCATAAGTGAGCATCAAATGTAGTTTTCCCATCAAGTAAAGAGTCTTCTGAAGATAGGGCCCCATCTGAATCACATCTCCATATCTCAGTTTAATAAGGACAAAAATGTGAAGTTAGAAGGAGTAAGTCTCGCTGGGCCTAGTGGCGCACACTTGTAATCCCAGCACTTGGGACGCCGAGGAAGGAGGATCGTTGTGAGTTCGAGACCAGCCTGGGCTACAAAGTGAGCTCAAGGCCAACCTGAATGGTATAGTGAGACCCTGTCTCAAAAAGACAAGGGCTGGGGATTTAACTTAGTGGCTTAAGCACCTGCCTGGCAAGCATGAGGCCGTGAATTCGGTCCCTGGTGCTACAAAAAAAAAAAAAAAAAAAGAAAAGAAAAAAGAAGGAGTAAGTCTCCTGCCATTTCTCAGTTATACAAAGGTTGCTTTTACTTTTTACTTTGTGTGTGTGTGTTTTTTTTTTCCTATCCTGCAGCTGAATCTTACCCAAGAGAAGATAAAAGAAAAGACAACGAATCAATATTTAGCCCATTTTGTAGCTACTCATTTTTGGCACCTTGAGAGTGGAATATTATAATAGGAAGGTGGAATATAGTAACCAAAATGATTTTAGATTGTACAAGTGTTTCATTCACATATATTTTTCTTTCTTTGGGGCGAATAAAGGAGTTATTCTATTATTTCTCCATTACTGAAAGAATAAGATATATTTATACCCTGTTTGCTAAATAAAACATCAGATTTGCAAATCTTGGGCAAGCAGCCATGCTATGGTAAACAGGTATCTACAGTGAACTACGAGTTCTCCTTAAATGGGTCTGAAATGCCATAACTAACTATAGAATTAAAGTATAACGTAACTGTTGAATCAATACAAGCACAACTCTTTATTTGATACATGAATTTCTTACTAAATAGACCTTAATATCTTCTGGATTTTCCCCAAAAAATTTTATTCTGCATCCCACTTAGCAGAATGTGAAATCAGCTCAATAAAAAAATGCATAAAAGTGATGTACAATCTATAAAACACTGTGCAGATTATTATAATTGGCTCTGAAGGGCTGATTTCCTTCAACCTCTGTAGTTTTAGTTGTATACCTGCTGTTTTAGCTGTGTCAACATGGGCAAAATTGAGAGTTGAAGTAATTAGGCAAATAATTCAAGGCCAAAATATGACTGAAAAAGGAGTTGCTTGGCAATCTCACTCTACACTGATCAAAGTAAACTCATAATAGTCCGATTCTTTGGGGTTTTTCATCCAAAGGGCCTTAAATAAAACCATGTAAAGTCACTGGAATCAAGCAATTAATGTTCCTTTCTGAATAAGCCATGAATATCCA
>RJWT010022253.1:0-17256 GCA_004365215.1 Cuniculus paca
AATGAAAGCATTACATGACTTCAAAACAAGATAATAGGAAATCAATGATGTCTACCACAATGCATTCTGTTATCTTCAAAATAGCTGCCCATACCATCAAACACAGTAAGATCAAACATAACAAGATAGAATAAAACCAAGCCTAACAAAACTATGAAAACAATACAGGAAATCAAAGCAAGATAATAGGAAATTAACAATGGTTACCAACTTCCCTTTTTAGATGTTTCCTCCCCTATCACTTTCATACCTATTGCACATTTTGGATCCCATTAACTCCTTCAGTCTTATACACTAGGAGACAAATGATGTTCACCCATATGAGTCCAAACCATTTCACCCATAAGCATAATCTCAAGTTGCATCCATCTGTTTACCTACAAGAGCCTCAAGATTATCCTTCTTTATAACTGAATAGCTTTCCATTATTTGGAAATACCATATCTTTCTTATCCATTCTGTGGTTCATGGGCAAGCTACGCCTGCTTTTTTCTGGTTTCTTGTCACATGGAACATTGTTTTCTCTCTGACTTTTGGTGTGTGAATTTCCTTTTGAGTTAAATGTTTCTTGTATACAGCATAAAAATGGACCTTGTTTCTTGATCCACTTTCCCCATGTTTCTTTTTATTGGTGAACTGAGGCCGTCTACATCAATGGTTACAACTGGCATACACTGGCTCATCTCTGCCATGCTATCTCCTGCTGTTGGCTCCCTACTCTTCCCCTTCATTCAGTTGCCTGCCCTGTTTGGTGTTCCCCCTCTGCTGCTCTTCCTGGAACCATGGTCATCTTTATCTCTCTAGAATATCTTTCAGTGCTCTTTGTAGGGTTGGTTTGGTGGTCATGAATTCCTTCAGTTGTTCTTTATCAAGGAAGTATCTCATTTTTCCATCAATTTTTTTCCATCAATTTTGAAAAATAGTTTTGCAGGGTACATCAATCTGGGTTGGAAGTTGTTTTCTTTCAGGATTTGAAACACTTCACTCCAAACTCTTCTTGACCTGATGGTTCGTGTTCAGACGTCTGCCATGATTCTGATGGATTTTCCTTTGTAAGTGATCTATTTCTTTTCTCTAACAGCCTTTAATATTCTGTTCTTGTGCTGAATTTCTGGAATCTTAATTATTATATGTGTGGGTATAGATTTATTTTGGTTATGGCTAGTTGGAGTTCTATATGACTCTGTATGCCAGATCCTTTTCCCATGTTTGGGAAGTTTTCTGCTATTACTTCTGTAAATAGTCTTATGTCATTTGTGTTGGCCCCCACTTTTTCATGGACACCTATCACTCTTAAGTTATTTGTCTTTGCATCATCTTGCAGCTGTTGAATTAGTTCCTGTTTCCTTGTTATTTTTAAGAGATCTTTCATGATCACTAGCTGTGATATGGTCTTCAGGGTCTGAAAATCTATCTTCAGTTTCTTTCAAGCAGTTTTGCCAGCTTTCAATTGACTTTTTAAATTCCTGAATATCTCTTTGAATCTGTTTCATGCATTGTAATTCCTCACTATATTGTTCATTCAAGGTTTCCATCATTTTCTTATGCTCCCATTTTTTTTAATCTATGTCTTCTTTAGCTATGCTCACCAATTCTTTCATTATGCTGTGGTTTCTTCTTTTTCCTGAGACATTATTTCTGATCTGATTACTTTTACAGTCTCATGAAGTTGTCTCTTTACTTCAGTTGCTATCCTTTCAGAGATTTCAGGTGCATGACTTCCATTTGCTTCCATATCTTTATCTCTCAGACTTATTCTGTGTGGGCTGGAGGTCTCAGATTGCCTTTTGCTCCTTTGTCTTGACCTTTTCCTGGGGTCCTCCTAACAAGCTAATTGTGGGATCCCATGCATTTCCCACATTGGCTGCCCCTCCACAGTGTATGGGAATGGGCCAGGCACCTGGCTTTCTCCAAACCCAGGTTCCCAATTCCTCACCAATTTTGCATGATAGAGCAATGCTCCAAAAATTAACATGAAAACTGTAAACCAGGAAAAGCAAGATAGTTTTGGCCTATCAGACATGAAGACTTTGGTTACTAAACATTAGTATTAAACACAGTATAGTATTAAACTGTGTAGATTTATGCAGACTAACAGAACAGAACAGAGAGTCCAGAAAAAGACTCATCCTTGTAGAGAAACAATGTATGACAAGGATGGTATTAGAAATCAAGGAGAAAACCTGGAGGCATAGCTCAGGTAGCGTTCTTGCCTGACTTGCCTTCGGTTTGATTACCAGCACGGGGTGGGGGGGAATCAAGGAGAAAATATATGTATTAATTAGATCTGTTTTATTACAAAAAAATACCTGAGGGGACTAACTTAATAGAGAGAAGAGGTTTATTTACCTCACAATTTTGGAGGCTCAGAGTCCAAACAGTGTTGTGTAGGCTCTGGCAAGGGCTATATGACAAATGATGGGATGCATACAGGAGGAAGTGTCGCACCAGAAAGCAGGGGAAGGAAGAAGGGCCAGACTTGCTCCTTTTCATGACTACTCTCTTGCAAGAACATCCTTTATCACTGCCCCCTGGGACCCAGTGACCTCCCACTCAGCCCCATCTCCTAAGGTTTCCTCCACTTTCTGACACTACCATCCTGGGAATCAAGACTTTAACACATAGGCATTCAGACAGTATCAAGACCATAGCAGTAGGGTCACTCATTTGGTGATATTGAAACAACTGGTTATCTATATGAGAAAATAACTGATACTTAGATGTTCCACAACATACCAAAATATATTCCAAGTGGATTAAAATTTAAATGGGAAAACCAACCTTTAAAACCTTTGAAAGAAGGGATAGCTTAAGGAAAAGAAAGGTGTCTATTTAAAAAAAAAAAAAGAGGATCAGAGTATTTATACATTTGAATAAATTATAATCCAAAATGTTTACATAATAAAAGCATCATAAATCAAATTTAAATAGAAACCCATACATATGTTCCTGAGAGGGTGCAATGGATATATTTTTCCTGATTCTTCTTGGTAAGTACAATTAAAAACCCCAGGCATTATAGATAAAACAAGTGTAACAACACTGTGAAAGGTAGAGAAGAAGGTAGACTTGTTAAGGACCTTGGAATACAAGGAACCTGACAGTGACTTCCCTGTCTGCTTCTGCCTTACGTACCCCATATTTGGACCCAGAGAGGCCAGCAAACAGGAAAAACTGATAGGTGCAACCCTAAAAGCGTCCTCAAGCCTGTTCTCCCTAGCCAAAGAACCAGAAAGAGGCAGCCTTAAGAAGACAGAAAACTTTTATACAGTAACTGCTCTCAGCTGGGTGTGGTGGCACACTCCTGTAATCCCAGCACTCGGGAGGCTGAGGCAGGAGGATCATTGCAAGTGCAAGACCAGCCTGGGCTACAAAGTGAGCTCAAGGCCAGCCTGAATGGCATAGCAAGACCCTGTCTCAAAAACACAGGCTGGGAATTTAGCTCAGCGGTGTAAGTGCCTGCCTGGCAAGCGTGAAGTCGTGAGTTCGGTATCTGGTACCAAAAAAACAAAAAGAAAAACGAAAAAAAAAAAACAACCCTGCTGTCTTTTATCCATACACCATAGTAAAAACTATGGATCTGGTCCATGAACAACAGAATGGACTGAGTAGAAAAACCTTGATTTCCATCCTTGTTGGGTTGTAGCAGCCACCCTAAGGTCCCCACTGTGGTGATGTCAGAAAAGACCAAGTAAAGGTTCGGGACTTTCATGCCCACTGGTGGTGATGAGCCCTGATCTCCTCTCATTAACGACCACACAGGAAGTTCAGACTTCCACCTCCACCTCATGGTGAGCAAGCAGCTCTTCTCCCTGTTAAGATGGTGCCTGGCGAGGAAACCACAGCTCTCCCACCTGCAGCAGCAGCACTGGGGGTGAAAGGAAGCTGAGTGAGGAGCCTGGACTTCTGCCCAACTGCCAGTAGTGGAAGCTCATTCTTTGCACTTCTGGAGAGGTGTTAGATGAAGACAACTAAATGTAGAAGTTTTAATAAATTCTAGAGTTTCATAAAGTAATATTTCAAATTTCAAGGTATCAGTAAATATAATCAAATCATTCCTTTTACCAAGAGCAAGGGCAATTCCAAATGAAATGTAAAAAAAAAAAAAAATAGATGTCAACATGAAGGTAACATGTATTTGAAATATCTTATGAAGAGTTTTTAAACAGCCATCATAAAAAGACTGCAAATAATTTCACTTTTAAAACAAATGAAAAGCTAGACTCTCTCAGGAAAGAGATAGCAGATATAAATAAGAAGCAAATGGAAATTTTAGAAATGAATAGTGTGATAACAAAAACTCAGTAGAAGCCAGGCGTGGTAGCACATGCCCATAATCTCAATACTCGGGAGGCTGAAGCAGGGGATCACTGCAAGTTTGAGGTCAGCCTGGACTACAAAGTACGTACAAGGCCAGCCTGAACCGTATAGTGAAACCCTGCCTCAAAAAGACCAAAAAAAAAAAAACAATCAATAGATGAATTTGACACCAGAATGAAGGAGTCAGTGAACTGGGAGATGAAACAATACAAACTACCTAATCCAAATAAGAGAGAAAAAATTTTAAAAATAAAGAAAGCCTAAGCTACTTGTAGGACTAAAAAGAAATCAAACATATTTGCTATTTTCCCTGAAAATGTCCTTGTAGGGTGGGGGGCATTAGGGCAGGGCTCTCAGAATACTAAGCAAGTGCTCTGCTACTGAGCTATACATCCCTGCTCCCCTTAAATTGCTGTATTTAAACCATTTATAGTTAAAACGATTATTGATATGTTTGTATTAATGTTTACCATATTTTCATAGTTTTTACTCATTGTGTTTCTCCTTCCTTCTGTCTGTCTTCCACATTTTCTACCTTTTCTGGTTTTAGTTGAGAACTTTTTATGATGCCTCTTTTTTCTCCTCTCTCAACACATTAATTATACTTCCTTTTTAAAAGTAAGACAAGTATCTTAAAGTACCTTGAATTCTTTACTCTCATTCGCTACTACATTGCTGTCATTTATGTTACTTATCCATAGATTTATTCACAGAATATATTGTTGCTATTATTATTTCAATAAGTTAGGTCGATTAAGAAAATTAAAAGACTTTACCTCATTTGTTCCTTCACTAACATTATTCTTGTTAAAAGACGTTTTCTCTAAAGACCTTCTTTTGGTCTTTAAAGGCAAACAAATGTCCTCAATTTTTGTTTGTCTAAGAAAGTATTTCTCTTCCACTTTTGAAAAATAACTTTTGGAATACAGAATTCCAGTTGGTGTATTTTGTTTTTTCTTTCAACACTTAAAATAACTCACTCCACTCTTTCCTAGATTGTATGGTTACTGAGGAGGAATTTGATATATTCGAATACTTGCTCCTCTAGACATCAGCCTTTATTTTTGTTTTGTTTCTTTTTTTGTTTTTTCTTTGTTACACTTTTTTTTCTTTCTTTTTGCTTTTTATTTTAATATTGGGGATTAAACCCAGGGCCTTCACACTGAGTAATGTTCCCAGTCCATATTTTACTTTGAGACAGGGTCTAGCTAAGTTGCCTGGGCCAGGCTTGACTTTGCAATCTTCTTGTCTCCCTGTCCCAAGTGCCGGGATGACAGGTGTGTACCAAAGCACCTGGCTATTTTTGTCTGGTTTTGTTCAGTTTTCTCTTCATCTTTGATTCTCCGTAGTTTGACTATGAGATGCTTAGGTGTCGATTTTTTTTTGTATTCATCCTGGTTGGTGTCTGTCCTCTGATCTGCAGTTTGGTGACTACCATAAATTTTGGAAAATTCTGGCATTATTGCTACAAATATTTTTTCTGTTCCTCTCTTTTTCTATTTTGCATTTCCATTGTGGACACTGAGCAACAACTCTTTTATTCACAGTTACTTTAAATTGCTAGGTCTGGTCATTATGCCATCTCTGCCTTCTCTGAGTCTGGGTTCTAATGCATGTTTTCTTCGGGCTGTGCCATTTGTTTTTTAGTATGCCTTACATTTTCTCTTGAAAGCCAGGCTGATTTGGGTTAAATGAACTGAGGCAAATGCACATTTAGTGTGAGGTTTTATGTTTGTCTAGGAGTAAGATTTTGTTCGGTTTTTGCTGTAGCTGTGTCAGAAGCTATAATTCCCCCTGGCGCCTGTGTTTTCCTTTGAAATCTTCCCTGTTGTCTTTGCCTTTCTATAGAGACTTCCACAGCAAACCCTGAGAGGTTCAGTTCTTTTCGTCTTGTCTCACTGTGTGCAGCCATGCAACCAACGTGAGGCATGTCTGGGAATCAAGGGGTGTCCTGTTAGACCTATGCTTTGGCCTCAGTCTTTAGTGAGCCTGTTCCCCTAGCCTGTGCCCTTCACAAGTCTATTGATGAGAAGAGTTTGTTTTGTTTTGTTTTGTTTTGTTTTGCTCTCCTAGGTCCAACAGGAAGGATGGAGGGACTAGCTTTGGGTACTCCACCCCCACAAACTAGAGCAAAGTGGAGTTGGATACAGGGAAGTTAGGTGAAATTTCAGGTGCTTTGGCACTGGTACAGTAGTTTTCCTCCAGCAGGCCTTGTTAAGATGTTAAGAATGCCTAGATCATATTTCAGAGCAGATACTTTCCCCCTTTGCCTTCTAGGAGAATGCATTTTTCTCTGATTTTCACTGTGAGAATCTGGTTTGGATCCTGGTAGTAAAAACCCTCAAAATTGTGAGGGACCTACTAAGACTGGGCCCCTTGGAGTTTTTAAGTATCACATTTACTCACATAAAGACGCCAGCAATTTTCCCACTACTGTTTAAACAGAATTACACTGCGATCCAACATCCCACTTCTAAGGTCTATGTACAAAAGAACTCAAAGGAGGTTTGCACAGAGACATTTGCATACCCAGGTTTACCATAGCATTGTTCACAAAACTCACGAGGAAGAAGCAACACAAAGGTTCACTGACAGACAATTGGGTAAAGAAAATGTTGTATATGCATACAATGGAATATTATGGAGCCTTAAAAGATGGAGGAAATCCCGTTACATAGATGAACCTTGAGATCATTATACTAAGCAAAATAATTCAGTCACAAGGAGACAAACCATTGTATGATTCCACTCGTAGTAAGTAGCTAATGTCAAAACAGAAATAAAAAGTAAAAAGATGGCTGCCAAGGGTTACAGAGAGGGAATCAAATTTTAGTGGGTGTAAAGTTTTAGTGTTGCAAGATGAAAATTTCTAGAGATTTGGTGCATAACAATGTGACTATACCTAACACTATGGTACTAAACATTTAAAAGTACAGTGGTGCCTCAGTTCACAAACTTAATTCTTTCCATGATTCTAGCTGCAAACCAAATTGGACAAAACTTGAAGCAAATTTTCCCATAAGGTCAATATTGAACCTAACTATTGAATTTGATTTGGTTCTTGTCCAATTCAGTTTGTGACCAAAATGGTGGAAATAACTAAGTTCATGAACCGAGTCACTACTAATGGTGAATTTAATTACAGTAGTGTATTCTTATTAAAATGAAAAGGGAAAATCTGTTAAGATTTTAATGGAGATTGTTTTGAATCTTCTTTTATATTTTAGTGAGAGAATGGGATGGGTTCTGCCTATGTGAAGCACTGCCAGGCTTAGGGTGGCGGCTGTCCAACACAGCGCTGGACAGCACCTCCCTTCCACACTGACTTCTGCGTTTTTGCAAACCAAAAATTGAACTCCCCGCTTTTCACACATGCGCCAGCATTCCCCCAATCAGCTGTCAAAACATCACTCTGCCTGCCCCTTCAAACTCTACCCCCTGTCAAAATGAATAAAAGCTCATGCTTCTTTATCTGCCCTGAGGGGATCTTGCACTCTACAGCAGCCCTCCTGTGCTTGCAATAAAGGTCTTTTTCTTTTTCCCTTTCTTCATCCTTGCTTTTCCACCACGCTGAGGAAAAACATATCAGAATGGACATCCCAGCACTATTGAATGTTGAGATCCACAAACAATGGTATATTTCTCCATTTACTTAGGATTTCTTGATTCTCTCAGAATTGTTTTATAGTTTTCAATGAAAGGCACTTGTAATGTTTTATCAGATTTTCCATAATTATTAATTTTTATGTTATTTTAAATGACAACTTTCAAGATTCCAATTTCTGAGTGATTACTTCTAGATTATAAAAGTACAGTTGAGGCTGGGTGTGGTGGTGCACACCTGTAATCCCAGCACTTAGGAGGCTGAAGCAGGAGAATCTCTGCAAGTTCGAGGCCAGCCTGAGCTAGAAAGTGAGTTCAAGACAAGCCTGAACTGCAGAGCTGAGAAAAAAAAAATACAATTGATTTTTGTATGCTGATTTTGTATTCATGCAACCTTAATAAACTCACATCCTGTTCTAGCAGATATTTTTTCATAGGTTCCATAGGATTTTCTCTACAGATGATCATGTCATCTACAAATAAAGACAGTTTTAGTTCTTTATTTCCAATCTAAATATGTTTTATTTGTTTTTCTTGCCTTTTTTGCACTGACAAAAACCTCCAGTACAATGTTGAATAGAAGGAATGAAAAGAAATTCTTTTCCTGTTATTCAAGTTAGTATTTAGTATTTCACTAGAAAGGATGGTGTCAGCTGTAAGTTTTATTACAGGTGGATTTTTTGTTTTGTTTCTTTGTCTCTTTCTTTTTCTCTCCCCACCCCCAGTTTGAGGAATCTCTTTTCTATTCATAGGTACCTGGGAGCTTTTGGTTCTGGTACTGGGAATTGAACCCAGAGCCTTTGCAATGAGGTATGTCCCAACTGTCTTTAAATTTTTTGTTTTGAGATAGGTGTCACTAAATCACTCAGTTGTCCAGGCTGGGCTCAAACTTGCTATCTTTCTGCCTCAGCCTTCAGAGTTTTTAAAAATCTGGAATGGATATTAGATATTGTCAAGTGTTTTTCTGCATTTATTGAGATAGTTATGTATTTTGTTAATACGATGAATGATGTGTATTGATTGTTACATTCTTGATATATGCTTTGCTTGATCTCGATATTTTATTTATTTATTTATTTATTTAGTGGCACTGGGGATTGAACTCATGACATTGCACTTGCCAGGCAGGCGCTTAGGCCACTGAGCTAGATCCCCAGCCCTGATCTTGATATTTTAAATTTGTTTGTTAATCCTTATTGGTTTTGATTTGTTAAAATTTTATCAAGAAATTTTTCATCTATGTTCATGATGTCTTGGCTTAAAGTTTAATTTTCCTATAGTTTTTCTCCCCTAGTTTTGATGATAAGGTATTATTTCTAGCACAGAATGAGGGCAATACTCTTCTTTTTCAATTTTCTGGAAGAATTTATATAGAATTCAGTATTACTTCTTTAAATTCATCAATGAAGGAATTTCAGCTAGGAGTTTTTCTCAGGGGAGATTTTTAACTAAGACTCAATTTAATAGATGTGGAGATATTCAGATCATCAGTTTCTTCTTGAGTAAGCTTTGCTGATTCTTCAATTTATTGGCTTAAAGTTGTCTATTATTTTTTCCTGATTATACTGTTAATATCTCACAATCTGTAGTGATTCACCTCTCTTTCCTGACACTGACAAATTTCGTCTCCTCTCTATTTTTCCTGAATAGGCGGGGCTAGAACTATATTGACCTTCTAAAAAAAAGCACATCACTCCAATCCCTGCTTCTGTCATCCCACTGCCTTGTCTTTTTCTATAGCCAGATCTCCTAATCTTTCTTATGAGGATACTTGTGATTATATTTCAGGCTCACCTGGATATTCCAGGATAACCCCCCATCCTTAACACAATCACATCTACAAAGCTCATATAAGATAAAATTCATGGATTCCAAAAATTGGCACCTGGCTATCTTGGTGGACACTATTCATTCTACCATGCCTCTTTTTAATAGTTGCAATAATATTCTACTTGAATTGTATATCTTGGATTTTTCATTTACCATAATTTATTAGCTATGATTTGTCTACCATGAATGGGCTCCAGAATGATAGAACAGGTTTATTCTCTAAAGAGAGAAAGAAAAGCAGCCAGAGAAAGAGCGAGACAGAGATAGAGACAGAAACAGAAACAGCCAGTCCAATATATAATATAGATAGGCACCCTCAACAGGATGTATGAAGACAGGACTCCTATGAAAGGAAACCATATACTCAAGCCGCTGATAATCATTGCCTGGACTAGTAGGATCTAATGTGAAAGTAAAGAATAAGGAATACAAATTATGGCATTGCACTACATTAATGTGCCATGGTATCAGGTGTAGAGGTAGGAGTGAGCAGAAGGGAGGAAAAGGAAAACGAAGATGAGTAAAACTGTGTCCCTGCCCTCAGTACCCTACATTTTAGGAGGCAAGTTGGGAAATGACTAACAATGTGAAACAAGTTCAGTTCTAGGAAACAGGTTTTCATGTACAGAAGAGGAAAGAACCACAGCCAGCTGGGTAGTAGGAAAAGTCTCAGGAAAGAAAGTGATATTTGATGTGGGGTTTGAATTAAAACTTTTTCAAATGTTCATTTTGGAATCCTTATGGTAAGGTTGCTCATAAATCCTTCCAAACTGAGCTGTAAGTATCTGAAATTCAGAGCCTGTCTTAATAATGCCATTAGAAAAGGAATGCCAACACGATGTCCTCAGTGGAAGGAACCTTGAATGGTCTCTTCACAGCCTGGCATGTCAGCAACATCAGAAATTCCTCAGAGAAAAAGGAAAGGAAAGTTTATAGGACCTTGGCAAGATTGGAGTAAAATGGTAGGCCTGGTTTTCAACGGGATCCCCCTGGATCAGCCAGAACTGTGTTTGCCTGAATTCCTGTCCTGTGTATGATTCCAAGTTGAGTTGGTCTGAGGGAAAATTTGGCACGCCTTGAAAGGCAAGAGTGAGCGCCAAGGATCGGTGCAGGACTATAGCTTGCTGGCCACCTTGTGGTCATGGGATAACAGCTGGGACTCTGCCAGCTTCTCCCTGAGCATTTCCTTCAGCCTGGGCCTGCACAGGTGCAGATCAGTAAGGGGAATTCTGGCTTTAGTTAGTTACCCTAGCCATTAAGGTTAGTGACAGTGGGAGACAGAGGTTCCAGCTTGACCTTCTGGGTTGTGATTTGTCCCTGCACATTCTAGTTTATCTTACTGATCCAGCATTTTTCCTAATTGCTGGCCTGGCTGACCAATAGCAGCTTCGTGCTCTACAGGGGCACTATCTTCTCCTTGGCATTCATAGCTTCCACCTAGAAAGTCTCTCACTCCATATCACTCACTATGGCTCTACTTCCATGACCAACCAGTGATGATACAAAACAGCCTGCTCCAATGACCTTGTTCCATTAGTGGTGGGGAAAATGGTTTTTTCATTACTCTGGGAAAGGAGAGTACAAGAAGCTGCTTACTTTGACAATATTTATTAGAGCTATCAGCAAATATTTAGATCTTCTTACTGTTGAGATGCAAACGTAAGCCACTTGCTATCTTCTCCAAGTAAATCTTAAGGACTTCAGACCATGAAATCCTACATACATCTCTTGATAATCACAGTTACTAGATTTTTTAAAAAAATATTGTACAAAAACTTCTAGATTTAAAAGAAGTCAGCTCACACTCAAAGTATAGCTTTGCTTTTCATCTCAAAATATTTTTATGTAGCTAAATCCTTTTTTCTCCTCTTCAAAAAGCCACTTGAAAAATCCCATTTGACAAGGGATATTATTACAGTTTGTAATACCCAACACTGGAGCAAGACTTTTTCCACCTCTTTTGTAAAATCAATTTGAGTTATTTACAATGAACTTAAAAACCATGAACTTTAATGGAAAAGCTTGACAGGTTTGATGTATGATAGACTGAAGTTACAAAAAAAAAAAACAAATTTTTTTTTCTTTTGGCTGTAGAATAAAAACATGGATCTAGCTACTCAAATCAGTTCTCCAAGAGAAGTGTAATAGAGTTGCCCAGTGATTATAAAATTTCAACAGAAAACTAGCTCACAAAAGAGATGTAAATGTTTTTCCATCAGTGGAATAATGTAGCAGGAGGGGGTGGCATTTCTTCCAGCAAACGGAATTGCGGTTTTTTTTGTGTGTGTGTGTTTGTCTGCACACTAGTTTCCAATTACAATGCCTGTTTTATTCATCCAGGGTAACTCTTAATAATAATTTTTTCAGGAGAACCATCAAATGCATAAGATGCAGGCCATCCTTGTAGATGAGTGTGGATTCTGCCCATGGGTGGCCCAACATTACAGCACATCTACGCACTATGTGCAAGTGCTCTGTGGCATGTCTCCCAGCTCCTTTTCTGGTTAGTGCCTTCACACTAGTTGTAAGCAGCTAGCTTCTCAAACATAATCTTCAGCTGGGTGTTTATTTTGACCCAGGAGTGTTGATTTAGAAGGAACTCCTATTTCAAAGGAAATCCATCTACTCTCCCCATGTCCAAAGGCAAGAAAGAATAATTGTGTCAAGGAGCCGGTCCCATATGTTTAAGAACTTTGAAATGATCCCAAAAGTACTTTCCCCCTTTCATTTATTTTCCTCTTGAATCCTGTTTTACAGTAATCTCTGAAATGACTTCGCTACATAGCCAAGTAACAGCTTCAGGAGGCTATTTTAAGTAGGAGAGACTAAACAACCACTTCTCAGTAGAAACCTCTTACAAGATATCTGTTTAGTAGATGAAAAAGATCTGGAATATGAAGGAAAATGTGACCAGAGTACAATCATATTTTTCTAAAACAATTTTGTGCAAAAAAATGTAGATTTGATTCATTGTTTGTAACTTTCTTTTAGATTGTATTTCTAATTGTTTCTCTACATGAAATAAAGAATCAAAGAGCAGGACAAGGTTTTAATAAAAACATCTTTAAAATTATTAATGAGAGGATGAAGGTGTTGGTCAGTGGAAGAGTGCTAAACTGGCACATGCAGAGGCCTGGGTTCACCCCTAGCACTGCAGAAAAATAAAATAAATTTGCGTATTATTTCAGGGTGGTTAACAAGGCCTGACTAGATCAGTCTTAAGTTTAAAAAGTATTAGATATTATTAATAATATCTACCTAATGACTATTTGTTAGGCATTGAACTCAGGGTCCTGAGCATGCTAGGCAAGCACTCTACTACTGAGCTACATCCCCAGCCCTTTTTTACAATTTTCTTTTGCAACAAAGTCTGGCTAAATTGCCCAGGCTGGCCTCAAACTTTCGATCCTCCTCCTTCAGCCTCCCTATAGCTGGGATTACAGGTGTGTGCTAATACACCTGGAAAATCAGTAACTTTACAATATATATAATAAGTTACTTAATTGGGAGAAACTCTACACTGTGAGTTTCATTGCTTTTATAGATTCTCTGACTCTTAAATTCATTTGTTGGCTGAGTTTAATATTTAAGCTACAGAAAGAATTAAAACTTGGATCACTCTAAATTAGGTTTGACTCCTTCTTTACTTTGGTTGCTCCTGTCAACTCTGACTCCTTTTCCTCTTCCCCCAAAACAATGACAACAAATCACAGAACAGCTGGATGAGAAAGTAGCTGGTCCTCAGGCTTGGGAAGAGATGAGCTCAGGACTGAGGGCCACACCTGAAAAGGTTTCCCAGTGCTGCCCTAACAGGTTGCCAGAGCTGGATATAGTTAGATAAGTTCAGGAATATTGTGAATAATTGATCAACTTTGTCACTTCATTGACTGTTTAAATACTATTCTGTTTGGAAAATGTCAGAGTGTAGAAAAAATGATGGGGATAGAAAATTAGCATTTGGCAGGAATAATTGTTTCGGTTAAAAATCTCAGTAGAAGTCAGGTACTGTGACACACACCTATAGTCCCAGCTACTGGGGCAACTGAAGTAGGAGGATCATTTGGTCCCAGGAGATGGGGACCAGCCTGAGTATCATAGTGAAACCCTGTCTCAGGGGGAAAAATCAGCAATGGTTACAACAATTTAGTTTAATCATCTTAACTTGCCTTCAGACACAAGATTTTATTCCATAAAATAGGCTATGTGTGCCAATGAACAGTATGGGAATTTTGTTTTATAGACAGAGAATGGTTGGAGAAAGCAGAAACAAAGAACAACAACAAAAAAAGACTGGTCATTTCAAGTTTGTATATATACCAATACCCCACACTGAATATATTCATTAAGTATTACAAACATATACCAATAAAAATTTTAATAAATAGATACATCAAAGACACCCCAAGTTACTCTCCTTGCAAGAACTGATTGATGAACATTGAATTACCTTTTTCGTGTAAGGTTTAAAGCAGAGGGAACTTTACTATCGTGCCTATGGAAACTGACCTCTTCAACAAAAGAGAAAAAGAGACTAGACTATTTGGGAAAATTGGCTATTACTGTTCTAATCCTGATTTCTCGCCAGGTCATAGAAACAGCTTAATTTCAATTTGGTGATGTGAAATTTTAGCACAAGTGATTCTGTTTAGATTCTTAGCCTGATCCGCCATGGCCCAGTGCAGGATAATTTAACATAGGTCAATATTTGGGTTGGGGTGTGTGTCTGACTTGGGGCTGAGAATAAAGAAGAGAATGTGTGAAATAGTCACCTTGGAGAACAGAAACCTAATTTGATAAAGGCCAGGAGTGAGATGGCTGGACAGTGCTGTTTGTTTAATGAATTTAAAGCAAGGATGAGCCACACCATGTGCGCTTTCTTGAAGTCACATTAGCTGCGCAGGCACCAGTCCAGAGAAGACAGAAAGGTGGATCTAACCAGAGTCTGTTTCGCCCCAGGCAATTCTAAAGGAGGGGCAAGGAAGCCAAAAGTCTGTCTCGGAAACACCCCTGGATAAGGTCATGGCAGGGGAGGCTGCCAGAGAAGGATTAAGGTCTGTACGTGCAGGTCCCACTGAGGTTGAAGAGGTTGGACGGGGGCAGTAAAACAAGTGACCTACTGCAGACGAGGTGGGTCGTGAGCAGGAAGTGTGCTTCAGCAAGTAGTGGAGACGTGGAGAAACCAAGAGCTCACCACGCTGTGTGATCATCTCCACGAATGTCAGAGTTACTCCCCAGGATGCAGGAATACTTATGGGGAGAAAAACAGTGTTTCAGGGGCCACAGAATTAAAGGGGGAGCAGTGGGAGAGATTGGTAGATGACAGTGACAAGGAGGAATGACTGATGGTAAAGGGGTTGGGAGGGCGGAAAGAAGCTGAAAGAGAGCCTGGCAGGTCGACAGGGAGTATGGGCCATATGGGAGGTGCTCAGTCTCCATTCAAGAGAAACGGGGAAAACGGTATCCTTACATTATCAATTTCTGACCCCCCAATAACTCATTTATTCTCTTGGAATTGTGGAAACAAGAACAAGACCAAGCACTAATTGAACAAGGGCAAGGATAGAACAAGTGGAAGATAAAACACACTGACCAACTTCTCAACCCACTGCAGGTTGGGAGGCTGTAGACGTAGACTGAAAGAAATGAGGGATGGGATTAGCTTGTATTTGTGTCATGTCTGAGGATGGGCGGACATGTTCTGGGAACGTGAGCATCACCCCTTTTTGCTCTTTTTATGGCTCTTTCTGGGCGTCATCATGGCATTTGCCAACAATCATGGCAGTAGAAGGCGTGACAGCATGAGGAAGGGACTACAGTGAAGTTAGAGGTTGTCTGCCAGTCACTCTGGCAGCAACCTTCAGTCCAAACCGTTCCTGCTGGCACCCCTGAAGAGGAACCTACAGGTCTTCATTCTGGCCTAAAGGCACTCTGTTCTTAAAGACAAACAAGATTAAGGTACAGCAGAAATTTAGTGAGCCCACCTAGACAGTCCAGATTAAAGCAGGGTAACCCCTATGAGAAGGCCATATTTCACATAGAGCAAGAAGGCAACTTAGTAGGTTGAAATTCATTTTACTGGCTCATGATTGAGCTTTAAAATAACTCAAAAGAGAATGCATATTACTGAGCAGAGAATATAAAATCATATCCAACAAACTAGATAAACATTGTTTCATAAAATTACTTTTCATAATTTCTATGAGCATGTATGTATACTAAATACATTTCTTACTGTAGGCTGGAGTGAAAGAAAGTTTGAAAACCATACTATTAGGCAACTATAGAACAGTAGGAGGGCGAGGACTCCTTTGGCAGTGGTGGCAACCCTATGGCACACGTGTCACAGCACACTGTTTGTACCACTGAAAACTCTAAAAGTTTCCCCATCACTGCCCTGTGGTGATAGAGGACCTGGATGCCTTGGCGATAAGAAGACAAATGAGACCTGATGAGATTAATGCCACAGATTGTTGTTGTTGTTGCTTGAAACAGAGTCTTTCTATGTAGCCCAGGCTGATTTTGAATTCTCCGGGCTCCTCCTGCCTCTGCCTCGCAGGCGCTGTGATTGCAGATGTGTGCCACCATGCCCAGCAATGCCATTTTCTTTGTAAGGAAAACAGTCCAGGGTCTAGTTTCTGTCTCTCATTTTTTTTCTGTTTTGTTTTGTTTTTGTCTTTTTGAGACAGGGTCTCACTATGCAGTTCAGGCTGGCCTTGGGCTCACTTTGTAGCCCAGGCTGGTCTCGAACTTGCAATGATCCTCCTGCCTCAGCCTTCCCAGTGCTGAGATTACAGGAGTGCGCCACCAACCTTCTCGAATTCTCCGTGTTACAATAAATACATTTAGTCCCTTGTTCCTGGCACAGAGAACCTAAGACCCTTGGAATTTCCCAAGCAACAGTGATACCTTCTATTAGTCATAATAGACTGATTTTGATCACACTAAGTTTATGCTAATGTAGTGACAAGGTGGGAACCCTAGACAGCCTGAAGGTGGGAATGGTCTCCAAGAAAGTGAATGATTGAAATTTCCAGCCCCATCCTCTGACCTCTGGGAAAGGGCAAGGCTGGAGATTTAGCTGGTTTAAAATGAGTTTGTTTGTTTGTTTGTTTGTTTGTTTGAAACAGGGTCTGTTATGGTTTATACATTGTGTCAACTTGAGAAGTCTAGATGCTTAACTAAGTAACTCAGCAGCTCTACCTCCTGGGGTGTAGAGAACAGGCAGTTACCTTTCTAGGATGTTGTTCACTGTGTCAATTTGAGAAGGTCAGAAGTTTAAGTGATTCAGCGTGGGGCCAGGGTCCCTAGTTTGTAACATCCTCGGTTTGTAACACCCTCATCCTGTGCAAGAGGAGGGCAGGCTGATGGTGTGAGTGCTACATTCACCCCAGGGGAGTAACCTGCATACAATAAAAGACAAAGGAGGAGGGACTGGTTGCTGCTTCTTCAGAGGAGCTCCAGTCTTCCCCTTAAGCTTGGATGTTGTCCCCTGGCTTCTGGCAC
>RJWT010022254.1:0-17257 GCA_004365215.1 Cuniculus paca
TACTCAAAAGCTAGGCATTCTAGAACGGGACAGGGTGCCACGCAGAGGTGGGCTTCCTCCAGATGGCCAAGTGCTGCTCCTCTGGAGCCAAACTGTGCTGCCTCTCTATACCATGTGGTCTGTGCTTTCTCTTTCCCCTTTACTCAAAGCTTCCTGCGAGAAGGTGAAGGCCTCTCGAAGGAAGGGTGTATAAGAGATCTCAGAGGGGTCAAGGTCTTAAAACATGAGCTTCCCTCTGAATGGGGCATCGAGGGTCTTAAACTGGTGTAGATGCGTCCAGTAGTGTCTGATGAAGACACTGAGTGAAGTCTGGTGCAGGAGCAGGCAGTGTCCTCCAGTGCAAACTCCCAGTTCAGTTTAGACATAGTTGGGAAGGGACATTAGGAGCCTGGATGCTAGTGATACCCAAGGATAAGATGGGTGAGAGAAACAGTAAGTAGCACTTCTTCAGTTTTAATGTACACACAGAATTCCTGGGAAAATTTCATCAAAATGTAGATCCTGAGTCGATTGTTCGGGATTTGGCCCAATATCTTAGCACTTCTGATAAGCTCTCTGTGAGAGCTGGGCTGAGGCAACCATGTGCAGAGACCCTGAGCTGCAGATGAGTGGCTCACAGAGGAGTGAGCTGGCTTGGCCTGATGGTGGTCTTGGCGACACGAGGGCAAACAGTGCAGCACTGCGTCCTGGAAGCCTGATGAGTGAGAGGAAGCCATGGCCAGGCCTGCAATCATCGTGTCCTGCTACAGCAGGGAGCCGTCTGGGAAACGGCAGGTGTGTGCAACTGTGAGATTCAGAGAGCAATGTCTGAAACACAAAGCCCCCTCAGATGGCAGATTTATTGCTGGCTAAGTGGGGCACACTGTAGAAGGTCCGCTCTGAGGCTGGCACCTGTGGACACTGGCAAGTAGCTGGGAGCATGAACTTTACCTGTCTGGTGAGGCTGCCTCCGAGGTTCATGGTGCCCGAGCCGGATTTGTTGGTCTGCAGCCAGAGCATCACTGTGGAGGTCAACTTGTAATGGGCAGTGCGACCACTGGACTTCTCCTAGGGGGATGAGGCAGAGATCAGAACCTGAGGAACAATCTGAGCGAAGGAGGGCCTTGAAGCGTCTTCCTCAATTCAGGCCATTCTAACATGTCCCTTCCTGAGGCGTCACCACAACGTTACCTCTCTTTAAAAGTCCCAACTGGTTTTTGATGGATGATTTTTTTATTGTACATGTTTTCAGCACAAGCAGTTTACAACCATCTTGGGGAGTGGGCACATGTGCATAATACAGCTTGTTGCTTTTTTTTTTTTTTTCCCCAATTGGTTTTTAAAGGGGCAGAATCTGCAATTTTGTGTATTAAGTTCTTTTGGGATCTTTGTTATCATGGACTACTACAGCCTTGTATTTCTCCAAATGGATTTGGAGGACTCAGCAGGGGTCTTTGTATCACAGCAGAAACCTTGCTAGAGACCAGGCTCACTGGCGGGCTTAGCACCTGCACTGGGAGGCCCAGGCCACCAGCTGCTGGGGTGGCGGTACCTGCACTTCTACCACATGGATGGAATCCCAGCAGCCTTTGATCTTCTTTGATCCATCTCCAGCCTTCTTTATGAGGATCACTCCAGCAAACCCATGATCCAGATCCCAGAGGTAGACAGATGAGACGCCGCCTTCAAAATACCTACAAGAGACAGGCCCATGCGCCTATTAGATGTTAAGAGGTCTTACACCAGCTCTCAGGCTGTCATTTGGCAATAACATACCCAAACATCTGTCTGGGATTAAGGCACCTGCCTGCAACGGTTCTAGGCCTAATCTTTATGTCCCAATCATCCTCCAGGTGGGACTGAGACGCAGCAGTTTTAGGGGTAATGGAAAGAATGTGGGCTTAGGGGTCATGAATATAAATTTGAGTTTGAGCTTTTTGTTTCTGGCAAGTTTACTAACTTCTCTGGATTTAGATTCTTCCCAGATAAAGGATCTGGCACAGTGTGTGACACACAGCAGACAATGACTGGAAGCCACTGCTACTGGAGTAATCATTATAAATGACTCTAGTCAGGATCTCTACCTTTTGGGATTCCTATCTGAGTGGGATAAAGCTTCTCCCCAGATCCAAGTCAATATGGAAAGATTCCTTGTTATGATCAAATGGAAGAGGGAAAGAAAAGGCCAAGAGAATAGGCAATCAGGCTGGGCTCGCAGATCCAAGAGACCCGAGGTGACAGTTGCGATAGACAGAGGCTGCTGTGGGTAGAGATCCCAGGAATGGAACAAGCTGATGCAGAATCTCAAACTCTGTCAATAGGTGATCACAACTCTGGAAGAATCACATCTTTTAGGGCCAGTGCCTTCTTTAGCTGACAGTCCAGGGAGACTGTGAATTAACAGTGCAGCAGGTGCACCATGGGAGCAGGGCAGGAGGGCCAGCAGTATGTGCATGGGACCTCAGCCTCATGGGCCAGCTTGAGCAGCCCTGGTGACGATCACTGCTCACATGCTCATCTACCCGACTGATTAGCTAAGGGCAATGACCTGGGACCAGCTGTGAGAACCTGGACCACACAGACAATGCCTACTTTATCCAACAGCTTAGAGACAAAAGCAAAATAAAGATACTACTTGAGAAATGATAACTGTTGTTTTTGTACTAAGTATAAAAAATTAGCAAGCATCTGTGGATTATATCCCAACAGAGCTGTTACATAATCACACACACACACACACACACACACACACACACACACACACGGTAAATATTAGTATTTACAGAGCATGGCTGACGGGTGGGTAAGAATTCTTTGTATAATTGTTCCTCTGCACCTACAAGTTTCACATCCTTGGACTTAACCAACTTTGAGTTGAAAGTATTTGGGGAAAAGTCTACATCTGTACAGAGCATGTACAGACCTTTTTTCTGGTTATTACCCTATAAATAATAAAACTGTTTACATAGCACTGTTAGGTACTGTAAGTACCCTGGCGATGATCTAAAGTACATAAGGGACGTGTGCAGATCATGTGCAATTATGATGGCATTTTATGTAAGGGCCTTGAGCATCTGAGCACTTTGGTTCCACATAGGGTCTGGAACCAACCCCATGCAGATACTTAGGGTCAACTATACTCTCTGTTTGCAATTTTACTCAAAGTCTAAAACTATTTAAAAACAAAACAAAAACAAAAATGAAGCGCCTCACTACAGACCACAGAGTACCCAAGGGGGCTTATGCTTCGGTTGGGTACCCTTGCCCCATCCCTCCAAAACTACGTAAGGTAGACCAGGGCCAGCCCTCTGTTGCAGGACCACCCCATCCCCGCTTCTCCATCCCACACTCCTGCGAGGATTAAGTTATCAAAGTGGATTCACAGCCTGCCTCCCACTGGCAAGGGCAAACACAGGAGCCACTCAGTGAGCATGTGCTGTAAGTGTTGAGGGGCCAGACAGAGTGACATGCTGGCCTGGCTCTGGACAGGTGCAATAGTGCAGGACCACAGGCGCAAAAGCATGCAAAAATGGGCAGACACCTGTGGGGCCCAGCACTCAGGCCATACTGGGTGAACCCCAGGGCACTGCAACCCTGTACCTTCAGGGATGTGAAGTGGAATATAATAATGTCTCTCTCCAAACTTCCCCTCCCAGGATGAGTTAAGATGTATTCTGATTTAAAATCCAAGGTCCCACCCTCCCTCTGTAGAGCAATCCTGGTGTGGACCAGCCCTGCAGTGGGTGAGCACACACTGGGCCATTCTTGAATTACCCTGGGGTATGTGGAGATGAATGGATCACCTCTAAATCAGAGCTGTGCTGGAGTCCTGGTTTCACAGGGTTCAGACAGCATGCAGCATGGGCTCATGAATCTTTTCGGTCATGTATTAACTTAGGAAGCTGGAGGGAACAGCAACCCATAGCAAACCTTCTGGGACCCTTCCTGCTGGTGATAGTTCTTGTGCTGGCAAAAAAGGCTGGGCTGATAATTCCTCCCGGCCACCCTGGAATGAAGGCCGGAAGTCCAGGGGTATTTTCGTACGTTCACAGCCACGGTGGCGCTGCTCTCCTGTGTGCTGGAGTACTGGGGAAGAGGGAGGTCAGGTTGCCCTGCAAGGGAACCAGGAAGAATCCTGGCGGCTTGACAGTCCTCATTAACACTATCTGTGACCAGTTCAAAAGTTCCAGGTGGCCTAAGATTGAGCTCCTCGGTCCTATACCCTCAAGTTATTCCAGAAAAATAAAACACCGACGTTAATATTTTATAAGGTGGAACTGGCTGTTTCCACTCCAGTGGCCCACCCTGTGGCCTGGCTCCTGCCCTGGGCAGCTTCTCTTTGCCACCCTTGGCTATCCTTGTAAGCCACGCAGACCAGGTCTAAAGTTTCAAAATGTTGGAGAGGAAGAAGGTAAAAATGAAAGCCCAATTATGACCTTCCTGTGGGTTATTCTTTTTCTCAAAACTAAAAAAAAAAAAAAAAAAAAATCAAGGCAAAAATGTTATAAAATAAGAAAATTTAAAATATAGCCCACAATACTATAAATCAGTGTGTCCCATAAATCTGGTATTTCCAAAGTTCCTTCCAGGCTTTCTCCAGATGCCTGACCTTTATATAACCATGAGCATAACAATGGGTACCATGTTGAGTTCAGCTGTTTTTCACCTGGCACCTAATGATTATCACTTTTCCATGGAGCCACATGATCTCCATAATCGTTTTCAATAGCTGGGATAGTATTTCATTGGGCAGGATCCTAATTTACAGTTGATTTGACTTGGAATAAAGAAATGATGGCAGTGGAATTAGAGGCGGTGCTGCTGGCCTCACTTTGAATGTGCTCTTCTCTGAAGGAATTGCAGTGCTTCCTCCTGAGGTGTGGCAGGCGTGCCGGGACATGGCCTCCTCTGGCATGGCCCAAACACCACAACGATTCAGGAATGGACTTGCATTCCACACGCCAACGGGGACCTCCGCGACTCGAGCAGCCGCAAGTCTCAACGTGATGTCCCAGACAAAGGACTGAGGACTGATCAGAAAGGACAGTTTTAGAATTGCCCCGAAGCACCGGCCTCCCCAGTAAGTGCTGTCAGGTGAGCAGAGACGGCAGGGGCCACAGACACCCCGCCTCCCCCCGTTACACGGTTTATGGTTTTACTCTGCGCGTGAAGCATTAATTAAAGAGGGACCTCAACAAGATTTTGAAAATTTATTCTTACCTACTGTACTTTGATCATAATGACATGAAACAAGGAAAAAAAATAATTTTTATGTGGTTCACATTTATGAGTTTTTACATAAAGGCTTTTGTGGGTATTTTAAGAATGTGCTAAAACGCTGTCTGAAACCACATGAAGCCATCTGAGAAGTCACCGCCAGAACTAACAGCGCACACATGGCAGCACTTTACCTTGCTTTGTGTAGGTAATGAGTCAAGTAGCATTAATACTGCTTAAATGCTAACATCCTGCTTCAACACGGTGGTGCTGCCATCGCCAGCGACTCGCTTGTGGCCCTGTGAGGCATCATGAATGACCAAATGCGGCCAAGAGTGGACAGCAGGCTACAGGGGAATTAAAGCCACCCTGCCTTGAGCCCTGCCTGTGCCTGGTCATTTCAAAATCGCCAGCTTTCCGGGAAGCGAGAATGGGCCCAGGACTGAGCGCCACAGTTCAGCTGACTGGGCTCGAGAGGGAAAGCCCAGAGTTGCAGCAGCAGGGTCTCTGGTCATGGGGGTGGTGCAGAGAACATGTGCTAAACTGGGGGCCCGAAGATGAGAGCATGGGCTTTGCTTGTGTCTCTACCAAAGTGGGGAGATGGGCAGCCCAGGGCTGAACTCGACACACACGGGTCAAGGTGGTGAACGCCCGCTCCAAATCAAGATGCCCCCTACACCAAGGCATGTAATAGTCAAGATTCCAGAAACAATACAAGAACAGAATATTAAAAGCTGTAAGAGAAAAGAAACCTACAGAGAAAATAACCCATAAAGGAAAGACTTCTCCACACAAATCCACAAGTCCAGGAGAGCGCGCAGTGAAGTGTTTCAAGTCCTAAAGAACAACCTCCAGCCCAGATTGATGTACCCTGCAAAACTCTTTCAAGTCAAGATGCCCCACCAGCAGGATGGCAATCTCAAGAGACTGCAGACAAGTCACTTTGGACAAGGGCTGAACACAAAGCGGTAGGGCCTCAGACAGCTCCAGATGTCCAGAGTGAGTGGAATGACAGTGACCCAGATCAAAAGCCCAGAATTATCCCTGCTGTTTGCAAACTGTCAACTATCAACAAACAGTACTGGTGGCTCCTAGCAAAGATGAACGTTTGCGAAGGCAAAAGGACCTGCAGAGGATCCAGACAGCTGAGACCAAGGCAATGAAGTCACTTGGGGTTAGAGCTGTAACTCCAAGATTTTATTGCTAAGGATGCCTCTGCAGTGGATAAGCAAGGAGCAAAGGGCAAGATGCTCAGGTGGGGCTGCTATTTACAGTCTAATCAATTACAGGTAAGCATGTGGTGGAGTTTATTCTCTACCATAACATCCCTGAACTTGGATCAGCTCAAAACCCAGAGTGTCAATAATCCTCTAGTGAGTTCTAGGCGGTTTCTCCCTGAGTGTCCCTCTTCCACTAGAATAATGGCAAAGCGGTGTCCTGAGTCTATGCCTAGAACCCTTCAACCACAGGACTTCTCAGGGACAGAGAAAAAAGGAAAACAACATGTCACACTCAAAATGGCCTATTTCACAAAAGTAAAAAGAAAATATTTTGGCCCCAAAAGCTTTATGGAGCATTTGCGGCTGAGGTGTGTATGGAGACCTTGGATGGAAAAGAATTTCAGGAGCCTGAGTTGTAACTATGACTTCCTGGATACCCAGGCCGGGCTGACACCAGGTTGCAAACGTAAATGGGGAGATGGGCTGCAGTGGCCTTGGAAGCTGGCTTACACTCCTTTCTTCAAACTGCCTCCTGGGACTGCTGCATCCCAGGCCGAATAAAGGGCTCCGAACAGGTAGTGAGTCACATGCTACAAACCTCCACAGAAGAGCCAAGGCCAGGACAGAGCTGCCGCGAGGGTGCTTTCCAGGCCTGGACAAGAAACGAATGCTGAGGTTCTGGGCTTCGGATGTGTCCTTCCAGCAGTTACCTGGCTGGGCCACTGTCATAGGACAGGGCTTGGGCCAGGAAGCTCTGACAGATTTGAACCTCTAGGCTGAGGCATCTGTGATGCCAACACAGACCCACACACCCAGACAAGTGCGGGGCACGAGATGGGGAGAGACGGGGAGACCTAGGGATGCTGGATGGGTTTTCTTTTTTCTACGACTGGCTTTTTATTAACTAAAGCCAAGATGATGAAAAGTATTAATATAGCACTAATGTGGTGCCAAAGACCATTTTTCCATCAGTAAAAATTTTGAAACATAGCTACAGGATCCCTCCCAGTTCTGACCCCCTCCCCAGGGCTCTGGTGGCCTGAATGAGGCAAACCCCGAGCACCACAAAGGCAAGTTCTATATTTTTGTATTGGGGATTTTTTGTATTGGGAATTGAGCCCAAAGCCTTCCCACTGAGCCACATTCCAGCCTGTCCCAGTTTTCTGAGACGGGATCTCATGGAGTCATTTAGTTATCTTGGCTGGGCAGGAACTCTCAATCCTCCTGTCTCGGCTCCCTAGAGTGCTGGGATTACAGGCAGGCATCACCATGCCTGGCTTGAACAACTCAAGGAAGCATCTGTCAAAGCTCTGCTTACATACCTGTAGTGACAGGGAACTCACTGCATTCCTAGTACAAAGACTTCTCTTTAGAACAATTCAGACTGCTCTCTCAACTTGAGCGAAAACTACTTTCTGCCTCCAACAGCCACACAAAACAAGACTCTAATGCCCCTTCCTCATATAGCTCTTTCAAAGATGTAAAGGGGGCTTCCATAAGTGCTCCAATTTTTCTTTTTTGGCCTTCCTATCTTTATATGATCCCTTCTAAGAGCTGACATGAAGTCGCTGTACTTTATCTGCCTTCAACGTTCCCAAGGTCATCTATATCTTTCCTAAGGTAGAAAGGAAAACAATGCCCCAAGCATGTGTTAACCAACGCCTTGTGGAGATTATTACGCAGCTTGGCACAGGCTGCCATCATAGGTGAGGCCCAGCCAGTCCTCTGCAGTCACACCTCGCTACACTGGCACACACACAGCATGTGGTCATCTCAAGTGGAATATGCTTCCTCGTGTGTTGCCATGGATTGTGTTGTGGTTTAAGCATGAAGTGTCCCCAGAGACTTACTGTATTGAGGGCTTGACCCCAACGCAGCTATGATCAGAGGCAGGGCCTAGAGAATGGATTATGAGGGTGCTGACCTCACCAATGGATTAAGTCTGCTGAATGTGTTGTTAGGAGCTGGGTACCAACTGGAGGAAGTAGGTCACTGGGAGCATGGCGTGGAAGGTGCTATCTTTTGGGGGAGTTGGGGGGTGGATACTAGAGATTGAACCCAGGGCCTCTGCATTGAGCTACATCGCCAGCTCTTTTTTGATTTCTAATTTTGAGACAGGGTCTAAGCATGCCTTAGCCTTAGCCTCTGATTGCTGGGATTACAAGGCATGTGCCACCATGATCCGCTTGAAAGATATACCTTGTCCCTGGTCCTTTCTTTCCTCTCTTAGGTTCTTCCCTAACTCTCTGCTTTCCAGATGCTTCAAGGTGAGCAACTTTCCTCTGCCACGCCTCTCCACCGTATTTCTATGTTGGAGTTAGCAAACCATGGACTAAAACCTCTGAAACTGTGAGCTGAAATAACCTCTCCCTTAAGTTGAGAATGTCAAGTATTTTGTCCCAGCAGCGGAAAGGTGACTAATACAGACTATCTGCCACATCCTACATGTGAGTACTTGGTAGCCCAGATTTGAGACAATCAACCTCCACAGAAATCTGTTATGCATCATTCTCACAGATGCAGCTTCACCGTTTTGACTCACTTTCTGGATCCTGAATCTGTTGCCATTCATGTCCTGCATCTGGGCCACCCTTTCACAGAGGCCTTTAGGCCTGTGACTTATATGCGAAAGGAAGAGACAACACAAAGGAGAAGAAAAGCGAGTTCTAGATCTGTGGACCAGTTCTCTGCCCTAGAAAATTTCAAGGCTTTCTAGAAAGATGCCAGAGGCCAGAGTGAAGGCTTATGTGGAGAAACTGATGTCCACTAGGTAGGGCCATGGGTTCATGTTTCTGTCAAGTTGGAAGCAATACAAAGACAGGAACGCCCACAGCCTGACTGGAGTCAGGAGACCTGCCAGGCTGTCTGAGGGAGAGAGGGAGGAAGAGATGAGGCGGGCTGGCTGGAATGCTAGCTGAAGGGTCCAAAGTGAAACTGTCAGCACAACCAAAACAAGTAAGATCCCTCAGGGATCTGTTGCCAAGCTAGGCACACTGCCCCTTCAAAACGCTCAAAATCTTAAGATTCCAGATTTTATCATTTTTGACCCTGTAGCCTTCCTTCATGGGCATGGTCCATCTGCTTCTGAGGTTATACTAAAGAGCAGCAGCAAGATTTGTGATAAATGATTATGCAGGACACTTTTTGCTCTACTTGGAGCTTGGACATGGCAAGGACAAGGTCACACAGGCAACTCACAAGCTCCACAACCGATGGCAGAGGGGGAACAAAACCCAGAGGCAGTACTGCTCTGCCAGAGGCTGAGACTTTTTGTTCCTTTCCAGCCTCAAAAAAGAAAGTAAGATTCCCAGCTACCAGTAGCAGTTTTTTGTTTTTTTTTTCTGATCATGCTCAACATCCTCAGACACAAAAGGCACTGAGATCCACAGGTGGGAACAACTTGAACTCTACCCCAGGAAAAAAGGACACACCCTGATTTGCTCAGAAAAGGCACCTGAAGCCTGGTCACCTCCCAGCCAGCACAGATCAACATTTCTTTTTGTGTCTGTTGGCTCTGAAACAACCACCGCTGAGAAGACAGGCTTATCTCCTGTCTGACTCAAGGACATAGGAGCTGCCCAATGGGTATAACTTTGGTAAAAAGCTGGTTGGTAAAACAGCTTTGGTAAAAGTTGGCCAGATGGTTGCAAATAGCCACAACTACCAGAGGGGCTCTCTTCCTCGTGCTAGTTGTACGATTTCCCACTTAAGGATGCATCTGCAAACATGCTCCTGGAGAGACAGAAGGAAGGCGACGGGAAGTGAGGGACTAGAAGGGCTTGCCTTGGCGTCTTGTCCATTTCCGTCAGGCTTTCATTCTGCGCAGGGGAAGATGGCAGCCTGGACATGTTCTGAGCTGCCCAGGAAGCATCCTGTCAGAAACACGATGCTGAGAGAGGGGCCCCATCTGCCCGCCCCGGGGGCTACACTTGACTCCGTACCAACTGGAGAAAGATCAACACTTGGCCTTGGGCTGGCCACATCCAGATCTGACGCTGAAACCTAATCGGCCTTGTTTGTGTGTCGAGACCAGCAGTTTTCACCACAGCTTACAGAACTTGTCCCAGAGTCTGCCTGTGGACACAGGGCAGATATTCTGTGGAAATTCCTTCCAGCACGCACAGGTGCAACCAAGCCCTGGGCAAACATACCAATGGGCTTAGGCATGTGTGACTTTAATGCCAGCTGCACTTAGAGGTGCACATCTGGACTACGGCTGCAGCTCTTTATAGCCTCTTTTTATGAGGCCTTTATTTTTTACTTAAAGGGGAATAATGAAGGCCTCTTTGGAAACAATGGTGTGGCTGGAGGGGCCACCGACCTGCCCTGGGCTCCGGTTTTAGGATCCGAGCAAGCAACCACGTGCAGAGCCAGTGTGACCACCTTGCCCCCATGGATGACATGAGGAAATGCTGGTGGCCCTGGGTAGCCCACCTTGTGACAAGTCAACAGTTAAGACTTGGAAGGCATCACTATCGTAACAAAGCTGCTATTTGTGAAGAGTCATTTTGGGCCAAGGGCCTTGCACATGTTATCTCACAGCATGTGCCCAACCGCAGAGCTGAGAAGTGGGCAGCTGGGACTGGCCATCTGGTGCGGCTGGCCCACAAGAAACCATGTTTCATCCCCGTGGCAGGCTGCTTGGCCTCACGAGACATCCAGCTGTGGCAGGCGGCACCACGCAGAGCACGGGAGGGGGTCAGCCTGTAAGTTAAATGCAACGTGAAACCGCCCTGCTGGGAACGTGCTGCCTCAAGGTGGAGAAAAAGCAGGCACGAAGGTCACTAGGCCACCAGGAAGCTGGGCCACCCCACTGAATACCCATACCAGGGATTCTGGGGAGGAGCCTTAGCAAGACATGGATCCCTGACATTCTAACAAGGAGCCCGCCACACAGGGGAGTGCAGGGTGCTGGCAGAACCAAGGGCCTGACCGTGGAGACAGCTGGTCCCTGCTTTCAGCAGAAGTTTCACCCCACAAGGTGGCTAACCTTGACTGTCAACCTGATTGGACTGAGAAACACCTAGGAGATTACTAAGCACACCTCTGGGTGTGTCTGCGGCACATGGGACAGCAAACTGATGGGGGAGACTCGCCCTGAATGTGGGCCACACCACCTAATAGGATGGGGCTTGGATGGAGCAAAAGCAGAGGAAGGAGAGAGCCTGCAAGCACAGGTCCTCCTTGCTTCCTGGCCACCAAGAGGTGAGCAGCTTTCCTCCACGAAGCCCTTCTGCTATGACACTTCTGCCTGGTCAGAAACCTAAAACAAAGGAGCTGGCTGGTCACGGACAGCAATCTCGGAGACCCGTAAGCCCAAGTCAGTCTTTTCTCCTGTGAGTTGTTTATTTCAGGTATTTCTGTCACAGTGACAGAAAGCTGATGAATACAGCCCAGCACACAGAACAGCCGGAACCCGAGGGGGACTGTGCCATATGGTTATGGGAACCCAGGAATTCTGCAGGAATCAGAGTCCATGATGCTGATTCAGGGGATTATGTTTATAAACAAACGTGGTTTCCACACGCTCCTGTTTTCCATTTAACTTGCTTTTAGCAGATGAAAATCAGACAGCGTGTGCCAAGACCACTGATCCCTGGACCGTAGCCTCGGCCTCAGGGTGCCAGGAGCAGTGGACTGCAGAGGGTGCTGCTCTTGGGTCCCCAGCAAAGGGCAACAGGCGAGCCCATCCAGACTCCTTCAGGGGCTCTGGAAACTGCAGCAGATGCCCCCACTGCAGAGCAGTGTCACAAGACAGCAGGAAGCTAGCTCAACCCACTCCCCGAAAGTTTAGGGGGCTTCTCCTGACCCAGTTCCCCATTCAACCAACAATGTATTCAACATATTCAACCAGGCCTTGGGCCTGGTTTTCCCCACGAACTGCTCTCGGCACTTTGGCATGGCTGCTGTGATACACAGTGACCCGCGGCAGGCAAGGAGTGTTCTCGGAGGCCCTCCTTGTGTGTGTGGTGGAAGATACGGATAATACCTGCTAAAACCCAGGTACTAATCACACCGCTGACCAGCTGAGAGCCACCTACTGTCCCCGGGCCACAGCACGCAGCAAGTGATACCCGCTGCAGGGTCCCTCTGGAGATCTTTGGATCTAGGAAACAGTTCCACTTTGGGGCAAGAAGGAAGACAAAGACCTACGTAAAGGACAGGCTGAGGGAGGATGTGACTTACTCAAAGGTCCCTCCAGCTCCAGGACTTCTCCAAAGCTGCCTACCCTCTGCTCTCTCCCACTCCCTGGGGGCCGACTCTGGTGAAAAAGGTGCTTGGACTGGTATTTCTAACGGCAGAAAGCCCTTGGCCTTTACCAGTGGGCTTCACCCACCAGACTGAGCTCTCAGCCAACTGGTCAGAGTCTTTTCTCAGCCTCTCTGCCCCAGTCATACCCTGGGCACTCTTCAGAACAACTTCCCAGGTCTGTGCCCAACAGGCCCACGCCCTTCTTGCCCTCTCCCCACTGCCCATGTCCTGCTCCGGCTTCACTCGCCCAGCACAACCACCGGGATCCACCTCAGGGTCAGGCCCAGATAGTCCCCGTGGCTCCAAGCACTGCCACAGCTGCCCGCTGTCAGGTACATGGCTGTGTGGGGCCAGGGGTGCCAAGGCTTGCGGATGTGCTAGGTAGTTGCATAGGGTCCCACACAGAGCTGTATCCACGGCCAAGATGTGAGAGTGGGAGCAGCCAGGGAGAAGGCCGAGGAACTCACAGGCAAGCACCTATACTCGCCCATGGAGAGTCACAGCAGAATGCTCAATTCCCCAGCCAGGAGCTGCAACAGCCCAGGGAGACACAGAGATTCAGTGCCCAGGGTTTTACTTATATATGTTTTGGTACTTAACACAGCCTCATGCACGCTAGGCAAGGGGTCTACTTCTCAGTCACACCCCTAGACCCTTCTACTTTTTTATTTTGAAAATAAGTTGCCTTGAATTTGCAATCCTCCTGCCTCAGCCTCCTGAGTAGCAGGGATTACAGGTATGCACTGCAGTACCCTGCCAAGGTTTTACTTCTTGAAGCATGCATTAAAAGTTCAGACTCTGGAAGGAAAGCAGGAATTCAGCACAAATCACAGCGCTTGAATAGACAGTTCATGCACTGTGAGAGCTTCTCATCAGAGAACAGTAGGAAGTCTTTTTTTTTTTTTTTTTCATTTTTCTTTCCTGGTACTGGGGATGGAACTCATGACCTTGTGCTTGCCAGGGAGGCGCTGTGTCACTGAGCTATATCCATGGCCTCTGTCTGAAGTCTCTTGAAGTCAAGTTCCCAGATGCCAGCCAAGGCTGCCCTGACAGCAGTCTCTGGCTGCTCAGCTAGTTCTTATCTGCATAAGGCAAAGTGCTGTAGTCCCCCAGAGCAGTGTCCTCAGCTGCCCTCATCTGCAGCCCGGCCCCTCTGTTCTCTGCTCCTGCGGGGCCTGCCTTGGCCCTTCGGAACACTTCCTGACTGGTGAGGGCGCTGTTGACAAATTCATTCACTGTTCCCATGTGTGCCTCTTCAGCTCCATCACCTGGGAGCCTCAGGAGGGCAGGGACAGCTCAACTCCACCACAGCTGCACCACAGTGCACAGCCTGTCTCTCTGAGGCTTATGGGAAATGTGTTGATGGCCTTAAAGTTTTCTCTACAGTCACACAGATGGGAGCCTCATGTGTCCTCATGCGCTCCAGGGGGCGGGATCAGTGGGGATCATTAACTCCACTTTCCAGACAGACTCACTTGAGGTCTCGTGGTGGGTGGTGGCCTGGCCAAGACCTGACGCACAGCCTTCCTACATGGCTGCCACCTCACCAAGTCTACTGCATGAGCAGCCCCATGTCACTGTCACAAACACAGAGGAGACATCCATACAGGTGACTGTGGCACAATCGGGACAAGGCCTAGCAAGCAGCCTGAGAATGCTGAATGGATGTAAGGATCGCAGCAGGACACACATGACAGCACCTTGCTGAATGCCCACAGCTCACGGAAGCTACCTTGCATAATCGACCTGTATCCCTTTAAAAGCCAAGACCTCCCCATTCTGTGGCCTGGCCCAAGACTCACTCCTGGGTGCCTCCTACATGGGGGCCCGTCCACAGGTCCCAGTGACTGCTCCCACACTTCTGCAGGGCTTCCTTAGAAAGCCTTCCCTGCCACTTGCGATTCCCCACAGGACTGAAACACTTGGTGCTCACGCTCAGAGGAAGGGGTGGCCCCCAAGAACTCAGGGTCTGGGGCTGGGCCATGCAGCTTCAGGGACTCAGGGCACTAAGGTAACAAACTTCATACAGTTGTGGCTGTCCTCTCCTTCCTGGGCCACAGATGCTCAAGTGTCATCAGATTACACAGATGGAAAGTGGAAGGAGTGAAAACAGTCGCAATTCTAAAGCAACGCCAGCAAGGGGAGAGCAGGCAGAAAGCCTCTGGGACTGCCACAGGGACAACACGCCTGTTTCACTCTGTAAACTTCTTCCACACAAGGAGGGTTGATTAGAAAAGCTAATTAAAGCTTTTGAAGATTATCTCAAGCCCCAAACAAGGAAGAACGCAAAATGCCTTCCCACCCTGCTTTTCCACCAAACCCCCACACCCACCCCGACCCTGGCCTTCGTTAAGTTTTGATTTCAATCAATTGCACACCCACTAAAATTAACTTATAAGGCCAATAAATTGCAACCGCATGTTTGAAGGTACTATCTGCTCCAAGCCAAGATCCATGGATTGCAGAGCACAGGGCAAGATGTCTGGCACAGATGGGACTAATCATCTTCGGGAGAGAGTGGTGCCAGCCCTTTTCGTTAGAACATCTGGTCTCTCACAGAACCCAGGCGGACAGAGGCCAGGCGTGACCCAACGTGAGCCAGAGCAGGGCGGGCTTCTTGTCTTCTCTGGAAACTCGAGAGTGAAGGTGCTCCTGCGGTGGCTCGACCTACCCATAAGCAAGCTAGCTCTCTGGCAGCTGTGAGCGCTGGCTTGTCTGAGGCTACACTTCCAGGAACCTCTCCAGAAAAACGGTCTCTCGGGTCCAGCGATGAGGTTTTGTCCCTAAGCTAGACTAGGACTGGACCTAAAAAAGCAAGGGGTCAATTCTGTTGGGAAAGAACATGGAGCAACCCACAAGCCAGTCACCAAGTCTACCATCTCTGCTGCCTTTCCTGACCTCTCTACCTCAGTGCTTACGGTTCCTACACTGAGCCTGGGCCATCAGTCAAATGGGGAAAACTCTCTTGGGCTTTCGAGACAGGGATGAGAACAGCCAACGTACGGGTGACCTGGTAGAAGTGGCAAAATTCAAGATGACTTGGAGTAGGTGATGCTCTTACCTAGCCTCTGCACTCTAGCAAAATGAGCCTATCACCTTCCAGGCGTTCTCGGCAAAGTGGCTCATTTTAATCTAAAAACTGAGCTGTTGGCGTAATGCTATCAATAACTGCTCAATAGTCTCATGGGAAAAAGACTCATGTAATCCCTCTAGGTTGCCTCAGAATGGCAAAGAAGAGAATCAGTACATGTGGGAGGCAAGGGCATGTGTGTGTGTGTGGCAGGGGTAAGTGCAGTAGGGAAACCTGGGAACTGACAGACTTCAGAGGGAATCGTGTAGGACACACAGCTCAGCTCCCTGGATCTCTACTCACCTTCTTCCAACAGTGGGCAAAGAGCCACACTCCCAACTGCTGTCCCTTTCAGTCCCTAATTCAGAAATGCACAGGCCAGGGGGGTGGGGGGTGGGGAGTCAGAAGCCAGAAGCCAGAGGGCTGGCGAGCCAGCCATCTCGGCCCCAGCCCCGTCACTCAGACCATACTGAGTCCATGTGTGGATGATTAACTCCTGCTCCCCGCAAAGTCAAAGCCTTTACAGACCCAGGGATCAAAGCCAGGGCCTGAAGACAGAACACAGCCTTCCCTCAGGGTCTCGTGAATAGGATCTTTTCTCTTGTGGCAGGAACCTTCTGTGGAGACCCAGCGCTCCTCATGTCTGTGCTGGTGTGGGTTGGGGCTGCCTGACCTGGATCTCGTTTCAGCTCCAGGCCTCACACTCACTGCTGGCTTCTCAAGGAGGAAGGAAGGGCAAGGCTAAAGGGCCCACAGGTTATGAGCAGGGAAGGAACCCAGTTCTTCCAGGGCCAGGTCTGCCGACCCCCAAAATTAGCAAGGGCAGGGTATCTGCGGCCTCTGGCTTTCTTTGGTGTGGTGTGTGTGTATGTCACACCTCTGGTGAGCAGGCCCAGTGTGGTCTTCCCAGTACGCAGAGATATTCAGGCCATAAACCTGAAGCTTCCCGGAAGTTCACAGCAACCCAGGATGCCCCCCAAGAGGACTGTGACCACAGAGCTGGCTGGAGTCCGGCAGCTTTCAGTCATTTGATGGGTGGGTGGTCGAGAGGTACGAGTCAAACACAGTTTTAAGGCTGCGATTTAACAGGACCCAAGTGCTGTGAAGCACCAGGACTGGCAGAAGTTAAAGACAGGTGTGCACCGGATGCGGGTCTGCTCTTCCCTGGGGACAGCAGCCTTGCTCACCTGGCCCCCCAGGGACATGACTTTTGTCTTGCTCTGGAGGTGGTGCCTGTTCTTT
The DNA here is from genome assembly GCA_004365215.1 of Cuniculus paca. Classification (NCBI taxonomy): domain Eukaryota; kingdom Metazoa; phylum Chordata; class Mammalia; order Rodentia; family Cuniculidae; genus Cuniculus; species Cuniculus paca. The sequence goes on from RJWT010022254.1 coordinate 16,981, forward strand.
CCGGCAGGGATGGGTCTGCCTGAGGACCCTAGCCTGTCCTCCAGCACCAGGACACGGGCCATCTTCCTGGTCCCTCGTACAGCAGCCCAGAGTAACTGCAGACATAGGCCTGAGGTGGAGTGGGGTGGGGCACCTCTTTCCCAGAGCCTAGTTGCCAATGCAAAAGGAAGACAGGTGGGAGAATTTGTGGATGAGCTCTGTGGCTTCATTCACAGGGTGACCACAGTGAGTTTTCTCATGGGCATGGGTCAGTGGTAGGGATAGACAGGGACAAAGG
>RJWT010022255.1:0-17249 GCA_004365215.1 Cuniculus paca
ACCATGCTCACATGTTCTTTCTATGGTGGGTGTGCCTAGGGGAAGGAAGAGAGAGAAAGAGAGAGAGAGAGAGAGAGAGAGAGAGAGAGAGAGAAACTGTTGTGTACTTCCTTATAAAGAATAAGAAAGAAACTAATCCCAAAGCAACAACACTCCATTCTCAGAACATCCTGTCTCCCCTCCCAAAGGTCCATCTCCCAACACCATCACTTTGGGGGTTAGAGATCAAACATACAAATCCTGAGGAGACACAGACAGCCAGTCCAAAACAGAAGGCTACCACAATGATTCAAGTGAGAGGCGATGGGAGCTTGGATGGCATGGTATGGAGGCAGAAGTGGTTTGACTATGAATATAGTTTTAGTGAAGAGCAGATGGATATGTTAATTCATCTGATGTGGAGGATAAGAGTCAAAGATATTGAAGGATTCTTTGATACACCTATTATTATTGTTTTTACTGTAGTTTTCAGTATTGATAAGTTGAACAGGGACACACCAAAACATCTAAGATTCTTTGAATCAGCAGAATGAAAAAGTGTTTGGTTTAATGAGTTTCAACTTGAAAATAAATGTCAGGGAGGCATTTTAAATTAAATTATATTGATTATTATTTGTCACAATGGCTGGGGATGACTGGCATTTAAAGGACAAGTCTAAGGATGTAAACAATCTTGCAGTGCATAGGACAGTCCTGCATAACTGAAGAAGAGTTCTGTGACAAATTCCAACAACACTCCAGTTGAGAAACACTGGGAGGGTTGCTTTCATGTATTTGTTTTTTAAAATCTATTTTTGTACTTGAGGGACCCAGAAAACAGTCTTTTACTGACAGTTATTTCATATACAGTTTCTACCAGCTGAGTTCTAAGGGCCTTGCGGGCAGTTGTCTCATACATTTCTCTAGATCTTCTTACAGCTAATGGCAAAAAATGCCTTCATTTTGAAATCTCTCTTGCTTTCTCCACATGTGCCCATGTGATCTCATTTTATCCATTGCTAGCTGGAGTGCAAGAAAAGATATACAAAGCTTATACTAATGATAGTTAAGGACTGATTTTTGCTTTAAGGATTTAATACACAGGTGATGATCAATATTAGTGCTTAGTGATAATAGCACAAGGCACAATTTCTTGACTGATGCAAATGTCAGTCTTAATTACAAGGTCTTTTGTTGCTATCGCTTTGCCCATTTTCTTAAATGAATTTTCTGTACAACAGAATATTTTTATTTTTGCTAAATCAATGAAAAATTTCTTAAAGCATAACCTTCTCTGTTAATTGTTTTTCACATTCTTACATATTTTGTCTGTGTGTAGGAGGTTTTTTGTTGGTTTGTTTGTTTAAAAAAAACATACTTGTGATCTCATAGAAGAATGGGCTGGAATAATGGCCAGCCACAAAAGAGTGGGAGAGCAAGGTAGAGGGAGGGTGAAAAGAAGTTAGTTAGGGGTATTAAAATACAAAGAGGAGGGATTAGTTCTGGGTTACTATAGCACTGTAGGGAACTACTGGTTGCAACAATCAATGATATATTTCAAAATAACTAGAAAAGTACAAAATTTCCAACATGTGAATGATTAATATTTGAGGAAATGAGTATGTCTATTACCCTGATTTGATCATTTCACATTGTGTAGATGTATCAAGTTACCATAATGTATTCCATAAAGATGTATAAATATTATTTCTCAGTAAAAAATTAAAAATTGTATTTTAGAGTGCATTAAGGTTCACAGAAAACTCGAGTGGAAGGAACCAAGATTGTTCATTTACCCTTTCCCCCAACACACATGTGGAGCCTCTTCTGTTACCAACATCCCTTATGATCTGTTTGTTACAGATAATGGACCTACATTTAGACCCATCATCACCCGAGGCCCACAGTTTACGTTAATCCCTGGTATTTTAAATTCTGTGGGTTTAAACAATGTAGAATGGTAGGCCTCTACCACCATAGTGTCATATAATGCAATTTCATTGCTGCTTTCCTTTGTGCTCAACCCACTGGCCTTTCCCTTTTCCTTAACCACTGGCAAACACTGATCTTTTTACTATCTTCATAGTTTTAACCATTGTAGTCGAGTTTTAATTAGGCCCAATGATGTCAACAACTGAATAGTACAGCACTTGCCTTGCATGCAACAGGGCCCTGGGTGTGATCCTCAGCAATATTAAAAAAAATAGAAAAGGGAAAAAGCAATATTGAAACTATAGTTATTATAGTGTTTTCTTTTTCTACCTAGAGTCATTTTTTAAATACTTTTTGAAGTTTTTATCTAATAATCAGAATTATCATTTCAATGGTTCCATTCCATACAGCCCATCATACTTACTAGGGGCTTCTTTCTTTTTTATTGGACAATTTGCTCCTGTTGTTTACCAGTTATGCATAATATTTCTGTCCAGTCTTTCTGACATTTATTTCTCTCATCTTCTATTAAATAGTCATTTTCCTGTCAATTATATAACCTGCCCGTTTTCTTGGCTTCTTACTTCTGTGGGTTTTTATGTATGCTAGCATCGTGTCACCTTCATGACTTACCTCTGGTCAATGACAGATGCTTGATCCTTCCAGTTTTTCTCCAGTGTCACCTCTCAGCTTCCTTTAGCTGATGCTTCTGATCTCATGCTATTCAAGAATAGATGTTATAGTGTGAAACATGTAGGTAATCAGATTTTTTCATGCTAAGAGAGAAGACATAACCAAAAATAAATGAAACTTTAAAAAAGGGCCATATATTTCCTTTTCTGATGAAGTCCAAAATTATACTTGATACTTTCCCAAGATACCCATAGATTACTTGATAATAAAATATAACAGCTGAATATTGTTTTCAGCATTGAAGGAAGGCAAACATATGAACAGCAACCATAAAGTTATTTCATATGTCTAATCTTGGGTGAAATGATGTTTTTATAGAAGATGTGACCTCAGTTCAAACAGCATCGTTAAGTGCAAAGGATTGCTGTAGCGCTTGACTTCAAGGCACTTTAAACCTATCAAACTAAGATTCCATGCAGATGAAGTCAGAGTGAATAACAAAATCTCAAAGGCACTGACCAAAATAAGAAAACTTAGAAAGTTCATGGATACACAACCTAAAGAAATCAATTTTGTATGTATGATAAAAAGAAAGAGAAAGCTCTATTCACTATTCAACAAGAAAGACAAAGGACTTAGGAATAAGCATAAAAATGGGCAAGATCTACATAAAGGACATTTTAAAATGCAACTGAAAAATACAAAAGATGAACACAAAATGTGTACCATTTCTTGGATGGCAAAATCCAATGTTAAAAAAGATGCAATTTCATAAAAATAACAATTTTATTTTGGAATCACCCATTTGATCTAAAGTTCAAATGAAAAAATAAAAAAAAAGAAATAGTCAAGAAATACCTACAAGAAAAGTCATGAGAAGGATTAGCTCTTCCCTATACTGAAACACACTTTAAATTTTCAGTAACAAAAATAATGTAGTACTGTTACTTGAACAGAAAGTCACATCAGTGGAATTGAGCAGAAAATCTAGAAATAGGTTTTTTTAACATAAAAAATTGAAAAAATGGAATATAGCTTACAAGAAGAGTGTCACTCCAAATTAGTACGATGAAGATAGAGTTTTCAGTGTATAGCATTGGATCAATTGGTGGGTTTGTAGCAATGTATAGCTTAATAATACTTTTGGTGGGGGAGGAATTGACTTACTCTCCTTTCCTGTTTCCAGTTTTCTATCCCTCATTCTTATTCCAAGTCAAACTTTCCAACCAAGTACTAACATGAAAACTTTTATTGCAGGCTCTGCGACCTAGATTTGGAGGGCTAAATGAGGAGAAATGGGTTAATAAGGTCAAGTGCTATTCCAGCATTTTCCAAGCATCTTTGATCACTGAATCTGTAATTATTTATATTTATTGTTACATAACAAAATATTCAAAAACAAAACTAAACATTTGCTGTATCCCATTGTTTAGGTGAAGAATTCAGGAATGGCTCAGCTACATGGTTCTGGTTTAGGAGAGGATTATAATCAGGAGGCTGCAGTTATCTGAACGAGATCCAGGGCTGAAAGTCAGGCATGGGGCACAGCACCTTGTACTCCCAGCACTTGGGAGGCGGAGGCAGGAGGATAGTTGTGAGTTTGAGGCCTGTCTGGCCTACATAGTTAGTTTAGGGCCATATAGTGAACTATATATAGTGAGACCCTGTCTCAAAAAACCAAAAAAAGAAAAAAAGAAAAAAAGAAAAATCTAGGTCTGGAGGCTTGACTTCTAAGGTGATTCCCTCACTGGGTAGATGTTTATATTGGCTATCGGCAGAAGGCAACAATTTTTCTGTAATCTGGCCTCCGAAGTCACATTCTACCGTTTTGGCGATACTCTCCTGGTTAGACATGGCAGCTCTTTTCTGCGTGGGAAGAGACTGCACAGAGAAGAAACCAGGAGGGGAGGACCACTGGTGCTCTCTCGGAGGCTGGCTTCTGCAGCGAGCCTCTTCTTGTTACCTGTGAGGAGCTTAGAGACATTTAGGACTCTTTATAAAGCTACTGGCTTCTAAGAAATCCAGCCAATGGAAAAATTTCATGAAATAATGAGAATAATATATTGTTTATAATGAATTCTTTTTTTTTTCTTTCTGCTCTATTAGATTTCATTGTCAATACATGCTCCGAAATTTGTAACTGAGAGATCAGTGTTACAAAGTAATTGGTGAAATCCACAGGATCAGTAGCTATAAGCCAGAACTGTCCTTCTTAATGAGACATTTAATGTAAAGCAGATGGATTAGTGATGTTTTCAGGCTCATTTGTTGAGTATTAATGCTTGCCTCTCTTGTCCCCTTAGTAGTATGCATCTGATCTAGTTTAAAGCTGCATTGGTTTTTAAAATTTTATGTTCATCATTTTATCATTGGTAAAGGCCCTTCCAGTAGGTTAAGTAGGCAGTCTCCATTAATGAATTGATGAATTAATGAAACTAAGAGTGAAAACACAGATGACATTTTCAAAATAGGGCATAGTCCTCAACTTCGAATGTGTAGAAGAAATCATCAAAGAAGTTTACTTACAGATACAGTTTTCAGGACCTCACTACAGAAAAGAATCCACCAGAGCTGGAATAGGGCTTCAAACTCAAATTTTAAATAGGTAGCTGACACTATTCTGAGCGAGGTGATCCAAGGATGATTCAGGGCTGCATTAGCATTCAAAACTTTCCTTTACATAATATGCAGTATTCTGTAAATTAGTAGAGAGAATGAAAAACTTCTGAAAAGAAGGTCTACCAAACATTAGTTCTTTAAAGAATACTTTTTTTTTAAAAAAGAGCAAATACATAAGGTTAAACTAGAACTTTCTATCATTAGAAGTAAAGGTATGAAGAAAAAAGTTTCTGTTTGAAGCTGCGAGGTACAGAAACAACGGTGTTTCCTGCTGTGATCTGGAAGTAAAAACCACTTGACCCGGATGAAGACATTAGAACTGCCACAAGCATGGAACAAAATGCCATGAAATACTGTGATTGAATATGATGATAGTCTAAATTATCACTCAGCCTGGACCAGAACATACAGTGGTGTCTTGAAAACACTAAAGATTATCATACATTAATCAGTTTAAAGATTGATATCAGACTCCACTGTGTATTGTCCCAATAGTTTGCTATAAATACAAAGAGTACAATGTTTGTATTTCTATCTCAGTGAGTGCAGATATTGTCAAAGAATATTCAGCTGCCACAAGTTAATAAACTCAAACAACAACAACAACAACAAAAATACCTCTGTATTAGTTTCCTGGGGCTATCGTACCAAAGTACCTACAAACCAGATGATTTAAACTACAGAAATTAATTTTCTCACAATTCCGGAATCAACAAATCCTAGGTTAAGATATTAGTAGTTTTGGGCTTTCTGAAGGCCATCAGGAGAGAGTCTGTCTCAGGCTTCTCTTGTTGGCTTGTAGATAGTTGATTTCCCTCTATATCTTCATTGTGTCCCCATCTCCTCTTCTTATAAGAACATGTTACATTAAATTCGGGTGCACCAAATGGCTTCATTTTGACTCAATGCCTTCTGTAAATATTCTGTCTCCAAATAAGCTCTGAATTACTGAGAGTTTGGTCTGCAACATATAAATTTTGGAAGTGACATGGTTCAATGTATTAAAACTCCATTTAACTGTTCTTGTAAGATCTTATTACATTCATAAGTTTTGGGATTGGGATTGAGGATCCCTAATAAGTAGGTTTAGAAAACACATTCACACACACACACATGCATGCACACACACACCACCTGACACAGATGTACAAAAACCACTCTTTACAAACAGATTTTGGAATAAAGCTTTTAATTTTATTCTATATTTTAATGAGGTAAGGGTGGTAGAATACATAAATAAAGGTGATATTATAAATAACACAAAGGAGTAAATAGGATTTTATTTTTTGTTCTCAAAGGGCTTATATTTACAGGACACATAAGAAATAAATACATCAGGGGGAATGAAGACACTTGCACAAGTGTCTGCTGGTTGAAGTTAATTTAACCCAGAATGTGACCAAATTTGTCAAGTGATACTTCAGGTAGTACAGAGGAAATGTTCAACCAAATGCACTACTTATCACTTTACTACTACTACCAATCTGAGAGTTTTCTAGAAAGATAATACAATTTAAGAAAGAGTTCACAGTAAACAAACTGGAATAGCCTAGTGAAGTAAAAGCAGTAGAGCATGTTTGTCTGGAGTTGGTTATTTTGCTTATAATCTTGGGTAATAAGGATTAAGTGATCAATCAACTTTACATTTCATGTAAGTCACATAATGAACTTTCTTTCCTATTACCTTTGTATTGGTATTTTATTTATTTATAATTATTCATAATTTAATAAGTTCTATCAAATATCTTTTGGAACAAGATGGGACATAAATGCAATAAATTCCTCAGAGGGGATTGTTTTGCCTTATTTTGTTTGCCCTGGGAAATACTTTTGTAAGTCAAGCTAGCTTTAAAGCTGCAAATAAGAAATATAAGCTAAGGAAAGATCAAATAATAGGAAAACTAAATCATGTAATTTAGACAGGATTGCTTTTCTTAGAGTGGAATTGTGTCAATTTAGTCAATAGTAGATTTAATAGGAGAAAAGGTCTCTGATCCATAGCTGCATGCATTTTGTGTAATAAACAGAAACAGAAGTGAATAATAGTGATTTATGGGATTCCTCTTGATCATGGAATTTCATTATTTTATGCATTTTTTTGTGCATTCTTTTAGCTTTATGTTTCCTCATCTTGCCCTACAAATTTTATGCACGTATACGTCATAGTATGTTCCATCAGGAACATGTACCATAAACAAGATTCTTGGTCTATTTTCAATTGTGTTTCCCTATAAATCTTTCTGAAGGTGTAGAGAAGAATGTCATGATATAAAACCTAGGAATTAAAACTTACTTCTTACAAATTATACAAGTGTGTGCATGTACACACATACACACCCCATTTCACTAAGTCAATATTCACTATTTTAAAAGAGATAAAAGAATTTAAATGATATGGCTTTATTCTCTTTTAACTGGGTCTTTTTCTTTGTGCATGTGGAAAATGTTATTATATTTTTGAACCAATAGAATTACATAAGAACTAGAGAACAAAGTTTCATTTGGAGCAGGACATTCTTATTAATATGGTTCTCTTCATTGACTCATCAGATTTTTGTTTAATATAGAGCTCTGTTGTATGTGATACAAGGCACAGAATTGTAAGAAAAATATAGAAAATGTTTGTGTGGCAAAAATCTATGGCTAAAAGTTCATCATATACTCTGACCATGCATTTATTCCCTTCTTGGCAGTGACTATACAGCCAACTAGCTCTGGGCTTACATCTCTGTTTGGACAAGAGTAGGAAGGGGGTCCTTTATCTTTCTAAGTCTCATTTTCTCCATCTGTAAAACTGAGATAATGACATCAGACTTTGTGGAGGATAAAATGGGATGTTTGGTATATTATACATTAGCAAGGATTACCTCTGCTAGCACTTTCCAAAACTAGTTCAAAGGTTAATTGATTGAAACTAGGGTTTGAAAAATAAAACTAATAATGTATTAGACTTGGAGGGAATGGAGATTACATTGGCCAGCCAGCCACACCAAGCAAACACCCTTGACTTTGTAGCCTCTGCCTGAACATTGTCAGTGAAGAGGGGCTCACCATATGCCCGTGTTGCTGGCTCTGTGAACTCTTTTAATTGCTACCATATTTTTCTGTGTCACTCTATACATAAAATATTGACTCCCTGACTTAAAGCTAACACTGGAAAAGGAGACCTTATTGCAGCGCATGGCATGTGGACTTCACACTTGTAATGACTATGCTCACATAGCAAGGAAAATTTATCAACATTATAATATCTAAATGAAATACTGCATGCCTGGGAGCGCATCCTTTAGAAAACAGATGGTTCTTTGTTGAAAACAAAATATGATTATGGTGTTTGCGTGCAAGAAATCTTATGCTGTCTAATTAGAATAAGACTGGTTGTAGCTGTTTGGAAGTGAGAGGTTCTTCAAATCAGTGGAGAAATCTCTTACTCTTGACTCCTTGCAATTAAGAAAGAGAGGCAGGTAAAATATCTCTTAAATGAATATTCTTATGATGCCTAGATCTATGTAATAAAACTACATGCAGGTCCAGACCAGTTCCGACATATGAAAAGTTATCAAAAGATACAGTGAATGTTCAATTTAAAAAAATTTTTGCAATAACAGATACGTTGCCAAGCATGATGGGCTAGGTGCATTCCAAACAAGGGGGAAGTATTCTGAGGATGGTTAGTGGCACTATGTCTCCAAGTAATAATTTTAAAAATTTAAACATACACTGTATTTTATTATCACCCCTCATTGATCAAGTGTTTACAAAACTTTCTGTAAGTAAAAACATCATATGACAGAGGACTAATATCTAGACTTTATAAGGAACTCAAAAAACTATACCCCCCTAAAATAAAAGACCCAATCAAGAATTGGGCAATTAAAATGAATACACACTTCTCAGAAGTATAAATGTCCAATAAATATGTACATGAAAAAATGTTCAACCTCTCTGGCCATTAGAGAAATGCAAATTAAAACAACACTGAGTCAGGTATAGTGATGCAGGCCTGTAATTCCAGCACTCAGGAGGCTGAGGCAAGAAGATCACAGTGAGTTGGAGTCCAGCCTGGGTTACAAAGCAAGTTCAAGCCCAAGCTGCATAGCAAAACCCTGTCTAAAAAAAACAAAAAACAAACAAACAAACAAAACATACCAAGAGTCCATGATACTCCAGATATAATGGCTAGCATCAAGAAATTAAATGTTGATGAGCCTACAAGGAAAAAGAAATCCTACTACATTGTTGGTGAGAGTGTAAACTAGTACAGTCATTATGAAAATCAATACGGAGATTACTCTGAAAAGTAAAAATACAAATTCGATTCGTATTTCCCCTCTAGGTATCTTATTTAAAGCATAAAAGACATCACATTACAGTGATACATGCCCACCCAGGTTTAAGCAGCACAATTCATAATAGCCAAATCTTGAAAGCAGCCTATATGTCCATCAACAGATAAATGCATAAAAAATGAGATATTTACACACAATGGAGTACTACCCCAATGTAAGAAAGGATAAACTTGAGTCATTTGTAGGAAAATGGGTACACTTTGAAACCATAATGTTAAGTGAAAGAAGTCAGTCATACACGCTTAAACATTGCATGCTTTCTCTTTTATGAGAAACCGAAATTTAAAGAGCAGAGTAAAAGATAAGTAGAAAACAGTGTGATAAATCTTTTACAAATGGAAAGGGGATGTAGAGAGGGTAGAGAGAGGGAGAATGTTAAGTAAAAAGAATTAAGATGTGTATGTACACGTACTGACTCCCCATGATACATATAAACATTGTGTACTGCAAACATGTGCTAATAAAAATTAAAAAAAATATATTGCACTATTTCCTCATCTACTGCATTGGATCTGGCACCATGCAACCTCTGGTTCTTCCTCGAAGTAAAAATGACCATGAAGAGTAAATGTTTTGAGTTGATTCAGGCATCAAGGCGCCCATGGCAATGCAACTAAAGACACTTCAAGAAAGAGAACTTCAGGAACTGCTTCAGAAAGTGACAAGGAAGATAGAGAATGTATAGTGAGAGAAGGAAAGCGTTTTACTGTATGTTATGATTTGTGTCTGGATGTGTCCCCAAAGCCCCATTCATTACAGATTTTTTTTTTGTACCAGGGATTGAACCCATGACCTCATGCTTGCCAGGCAGGCGCTTGTGCTGCTGAGCTAAACCCCCAACCCCATTACAGGTTTTTCATAGGTGGCCAAATTTAGAGTTTGTGCTTGCTTCATAGTCCAATGCTGGGACTGGGTAGGAATGCTACACCTGCCCTAGGGTGGGTAGCCTGCATACAATATAAGGGAGGAAAAGAGGGTTGCTCTCTATCTCTCTCTGTCTCATTGCCTTAGGTGTCTTCTGCTGCCATGAACTCTTACCCTTCTGCCATATGCCATCCTGTCTTAGAGTCAGCTGCTTATAGACTGAAACTTACAAACTGTGAGCTAAAGAAACTGTCCCTCTTTAACTTAGGATGTTTGGTATTTTGCCTCAGCAATGAGAAATGTAAGAGACTGTAATTAACTTTTCAAAATTTAAACATTCACAAAATTTTATGATTCATCTTGTATACTACTTTGGTTTTAATATACAACATTGATGTCAAAAAGTTAGCCCAACTGATGCTATCTTCACCAGTCCTTGTGATTTAAGAGGCTATTTTCCTAAATGTTGCTTGGATGTTTATTATTGCATTATATCCCAACTGAGACACAGGTGAAACATTTATTTGAATTTCGAGAGATATGAGTGAAGAATTACTACCCTTGGGAAGGAGAGAGTACAGAGAACAGGTAAGTTAGAAAAATCCTTGAGAAGAAAAGGGAAAAATGGAACGCTCATTTTCTGAGTTAGGTATCTGTTATCAGGGCAATGATCAAAGCAAGTTGCATGGGTGAACCCAAAATCACAGGGTAGAGGATTTCTCCTGTGGAGGGAGGGAGAAGGAATAAATATTTTTAAATGATGTAACCTACCACACTATCTACAATTGAACTTGGATTTTCTGAAGAAATGTAACTTTTGTGTATTCGCTACAATATTATATTTTTAATTTTCCAAAAGAAAGGATCGTATTGATAATGAGTAACGTAACTGGATTCCTAGGTTCTGAATGCTATTCTCCTTTCTATCCTTGATGTGGGAAACTGAGTATATCAGTTTTTCTTGCAACCTCATCCCTGCCATCTGCTAAATGAAAGTAACATTTTCCGTTGACCTAGTATTTTACATCTTCCAACAAACAAGGTAAAACACTTGAATTTACTAGGAGATCCACAGCAGAAGGCAGTAATGGAGGGCAATCATTATCTAATTATTTAGCCTTGACAGCTTTTCTGCAGTTGTTTTGATGTTGTTTAGAACATTTACAGAGTAGAGAAAAAAATCAGTCAAGATAAGCATTTGATATTTTTCTTCATCTCTTCCTCCAAGGGATATTACTTTGTAATTTGTTTAGCATTTTAGTAAATCCATTAACCTTTCACCCTAGACTTAGAAAATGGATTTGATGGTTTAGTTCTGTTCCCCAAGGAGTCTATAACCACATCATAAGCTGCATCGTGTGAGACATTAATTGGAATGTATTTTCAGGCCAAATTCAGAATTAGGAAAATGGAAGTATAGAAAACAGGTTTTGGAGAAAGCCAAAGAAACTTGCCCATCTTTGCTCTTGTTGGTTTTGAAAGCATGCATCAATTTATGTTGACGGGAATAGTATGTACTAGTAATGAGGCTCAAAGAGTAAACTGAATTTTAAATGATATGCCCTTAAAATAAGCCTATGCACTTTCCTGTATGAAGTTGCCATTGATCATTGATCTTTCTTTCTTTCCTTCCTTTCTTTTTTTTTTTTTTTTTGAGTCAGGGTCTCATTATGTAGTTGAGACTGACCCTGAACTCACTATGTAGCCCAGCAGGCTGGACTTGAACTCATGGCAATCCTCCTGCCTCAGCCTCCCTAGTGCTGGGATTATAGGCATGTGCCAACATGCCCAGCTGATATTCTTTGTTTAATCTCTGACAATTCTTTTTGGTTTCTCCAGATGTTGTGATGTTTAAGGTTTGGAGATAAAAGGATTATCTCTGAAGGAAGGATCTCAGTTTCTAGACAGAAGGGCTCTTTCTGAAAGTCAGTCTTTGCTTTCCTATTTCGGTTTCATTTTCTGAATCAATCCTGAAAAGCAGGAAATGCAGTACATGAATAGTCTCCTAAAGTTATGAGCAGAGAACTAGAGTCAGCCCTGTTTCCTTTCCTCCACACGCAAGTGTGATTATTCTAGGAGTGAACAGCTCAGCAGGTTCCTAATGCCCACCTGCTGTCTGCCACCTGGGTAACCTGCCCGCCTCTGCACTTCTCGATGTACATGATATGCAAAGGACAGTGCCTATCCTGTGCCTGACCTTGTACTCTGAGTGCTGCTTAACACCTGGAAACTCAGCCCTGCCCTGTGGAGGTCACATCTGATGTCTCCAGTCCCTTGGACCCTGAATCTTCTCTGCTACCTAACTGACTTTACAAGGGTTAAGCTTAAGCTTGTGCAGACTAATTTCCTTCATCTTTCTTATGTTGGATCAAAGATTCTCCTACAGCCCAATTGTGTATTACTGAGATGCCAGAGAACCTCATCTGATTTCAGTTGAATAAAAACTTCCAGGAGAGGAAAAATGTGGATGCAAATTTTAATGTCATTCCCAGTTATCATTTTATGAAAACAGCCTTTTATGAGAAGACATAAATCATCGACTAGGTAGAGCTTTTATGAAATGGAACTGATTGAGGAAGGGATAGATAATAGTTGGTTTTAATATGGAAGTCTCCATAATATACTTTTTTGTAAAATGAATGGAAAAATCCTGGGGTACTCATTTAAAGAAAGTTCTCTTAAGAGCCACAGCGTATTATTTGGCTTTATAATTTTTTTTTCAAGACAACTAGGAAGTTGAGTAGCATGAGTGGGAGGAGAAGCATTGGAAAGAAAAGGAAGTATTGAATAAGAATGAAGAACAATGTCATTAAGAAAGGACAAAATAATTATACACAGTGGAAAGCAGAATGCTGTTCTTGTCAAAGAGAAGGAACATTTAATGCTTGTGTGAAACTAAAAGACCTAGTAATTAAAATTAGTAAAATATTCTTTAGAAAAAAATATGCACTTCCAAAATTATACTGGCAATTTGGTGTTATTTCATGTTGTTCATGGTAACCTAGAAACATAGAACTTTGGCCTAGGAAGAGGTTTGTTTTTAAAAAGTCATTTAGTATAAGTTCATCTCTTTATAGATATGGAAACTCAGGCACAGGTAATTTAAGTGACTTCCTAAAATCTGTCAGTTATAGAAGTGAATAAATAGCCCCTAATTTAATGGTCTATGGTAGGCTGAACAATGGCCATCCAAAGATGTCCATTCACATCACAAACCCAGAACCTTTGCGGGTGTTACTGTAAATAGTAACAGGAACTGTGCAGGTATGATGAAGCTAGGCATAGCACTGGGTGGAAGCAATATAATTGCAGGGTAATAAGAGAGCAGAAGGGTCAGGGAAGAAAGATGTGATGGAAATAGAGCTCAGTAATGAGATGGAGGAAGGGGCCATGGCCAAAAACTTCAGGTGACCTTAGGAAGTCCAAGCAAAGAATCAGATTCTCTCAGAGCTTCCAGAAGAGTCAAGCCTTGCTAATATATTTATTTAAGTCCACTTCAGATTTCTGACCTCCGAAAATGCAGGATAGTAATTTTGTGTTGTTTGGGTTCATGTTAATTTTGTGTAGTGCAACAGAAAATGAATACATGCTCTTTCCATTTCAGTAGCTTACTTCCTATCTGTAGAAGAAATGTGGAAGTATTGAAAGTAGAATAATTCAGAACAATACTGAAAATTCCAGTTGCTGTTACAGATAAAGTATGATGCAGTTTTCAAAACCAATTGCAAATTAACATATGCGCTAAACTTACTACATTAAATCTTACTATTTAAAAAAGACTCAGTTAAGTTTTAAATGTCAAAAGTCTGGCAATAGAATTTTAAAATTAAATGAAAAATTACCGTATTAGGAGTAATTTTGTTGCAAAGTACCAAGCTAACTCTGGCTAGTTTAAATAAAAACAGACACTGGGGATTAGAAGTCAAATTGCAGAAAAAACAGAAAATCTTACAAGAATCAAGGTGACTACCTTTGTTATCTTTCCGTCTCATTCTGCAATCTCAAGATTCTTCCTCTTTTTGTAGGTAGGCATATCTGTAGCCTAATTTTTTTTTTCATTTTAGTTTACCATAGGTTGAACCTGGCTGCTCAAGGTTTTCTTAAACCTCAGTATGAGTCCAAGAAACACTGACTGGAGTAATTGTTTTTCAAATATGATTTACAGGGAGAGAAACATCTGATTGGTCTGGTGGACCAGAGATGCAATCCTATCTAGCTGTAATAAATTGGGATGCATTGGGTACCGCCTGACCAATTATGAGACTGCAGTGTCCCATGTTCCTGCGTACTGGAGGTTGTGCAGGGACACTATCGAAAAAGGAAAATGTGTTGTATTGGACGAGTGACCAATAAGTCAATTATGTGTCCAAACATCATAGTTTGATCCAGGTATGGTGGTGCACACCTATAATCCCAGCACTGTGAGTTTGAGGTCAGCCTGGGCTACATAGTGAGTTTAAGGTCAGCCTGAACCACAAAGTAAGACCCTGTCTCAAAAAAAAAAAAAAAAAAAAAAAAAAGCAAAAGAAAAACAAAAACAAAAAACATGTATCATAGAGCTGTATTTAGAGATTAATTTATAACATTGAATGTCATTATTGTTTTGAAAATAGGAAATATATGAACTAACCATTGTAACTAGAGAGGTGAAAGGATTCACACTATAACATATAAAACAAAACACAGCAATAAAAAATAAGGTAAAAAAAAGAAGCAAACAGAACTAAGAAAGGTAAAGGCAGAAATTAAGTTATAAAACAGATAAGAATGTAAAATTGATCACTTTGAGTAAAATAGGCTTTAAAATATTTATGGAATGAATGAACAAAAGGATAACCCTTGGTAAGTCAAATCAAGAAAAAGTGGACAATTAGCACAAGGAAATAGCATTATTTTTTAAAATGTTATTTTATTTTAATTTTACTTTAGAAAGAATAAAACCAAGCAAAATAAAACAGAATAAAGTCAATCAAAACAAGACAGTGTAAGTAACACAGGATTTCAAAACTAGATAATAGGAAATCAACAATGCTTACCATGCCTTTTGTTGTCTTCAAAATAGCTGCCTATACCTTCAGACATAGTAAAATCAAACAAAACAGAAACAGAATAGAACCAATAAAAACAAAACAATGAGTGCAATACAGGACTTCAAAACAAGATAATAGTAAATCCAAAATGGCTACCATAATATAGCTTGTTATCTTTGAAATAGCTGCCCATGCCATCAGATACAACAAAATCAAACAAGATAAAACAGAATAAAATTCAACCAAACAAAACAATGAGAATGATATAGGATTTCAAAAGAAGATAATAGGGAATTATTAATGGCCGCCACCTTCAGAAGGAGCTCCCCCATAGATGTTACATTGCATATTGTTATCCTCTAAATAGATGATCAGACTGCTGGCTTTAGACCTGCAAAGTCAGTGAGACACTAAACTCTGCAAGCATTAAGTTGTGTCTTACCTCATTAGCTATCATCACAGCCTGTGTTTCTCCAGATCAGCCAGTCATTTACAGAGGTGGTAGATGGACATTGGCTCTTCTTGTGCACCGGAAGGAGCTGGCCTCTGGCTCTTCCCCCGTCAGCCCACGCATGGCGCCAACTCATAGGAGGTCTTAGCTTCTTGTTGACTTCTTGCTTTCCTCTCCTGAAATCCACAAATGGGAAATAGCATTATATACAGAAAATAAATCCAGAGATAACTAAAAGAATCAGAAAATTAAAAGAGGACCATGTACAACATATGGAGAAAGGCGAATATTATTTAAAGCATTACAAAAAATGATTCCAGTTAGGACAGAAAACCAGCAATTCAGAATTAAAAAAACAACAACTAAGTAATAGCTCTTATCCCCAATTTAAATTTTTGATGGTTTGTTTTAAGACAGGGTCTCACTATATAGTTCAGGCTGGCCTTGAAGTCACCACATAACCCAAACTGGGTTTGAACTCACAGTAATCCTCCTGCCTCAGTGTCCTGAGTGCTGGGATTATGGGTGTGCACCACCACCATGCCTGGCTCCCCAGTTTAATCTTGTTTTTACTCAGTGCTAAGTAGACAGGGATGTGAGTCAGGAAAATATTTTATTTTTATTTTATAATAAATTTTTAAAAATTGGGTCCAAATGTGGCTAAAAGCTGTTAAAATGTATCATCGAGATTATAGATTAGGTTATTAATAACCATTTGAAGTGTCTCTTAAAGATAGCCTTCACTTAGTTTACTAAGGGAGAAAGGAGATGAGCAGGCATATTTCAAGGGAGTTTGCTCCTGACATGTTCCGACAAGCATCATCTGGGAAGGATATGACAATGGAAAAATCTGAGACAACCTTGGATTTTGACGGGACCTGACTACCAAGTGACTGGCTGTTTTCTGACTGAATCTCTGTACTGTCTCATTCTGCTTTTAGTCATCAGGGATAGCTATCCTCTTCATTTCCTACATGATTTCAGGGAATATCTCTGAGGAAGGAGCAATCTCTGAGTTTCCAACTTTAAACTTCAAGTGTGAATGAGGTAATTTCTAAGACCCCTTCCAGCTTTGAAGTGAATATTTAAAAAAATACATTCAACTTAATAAGAATGGCTTGTATATTTATATAATATGCCATTTTGGTTTCCAAGTTATCTCAGTTTAGCCGTTCTGTCAAACCATCATGGCCTTCCATCAAAAGACATCACTTTACAGGGTCAATATATGAATAGAGGAGCATCAGTTATACCCCCCTCATCTTTCCTTTAGGTCAGTCTATTGGTCTCTTTTCCACATAAAACATTATTGAAATTAATGTTCTTTAGCTGCTTGGAAATTTTACTGTCACAAACATGGAAACCTAGAATGTGTCTTTCAGACAATGAATC
>RJWT010022256.1:0-17263 GCA_004365215.1 Cuniculus paca
TGTAGAGTGTTTCTGGGATATATCATATTCTCTTTTAATGACCTATTATAGTTCATGGAAAGCATTACTACATTTAAAAGAATTAAAACCATGTCAAGTATCTTCTCAGATGGCAACAGAAAGAAATTAGAAATTAGTAACAGTAGAAAACTTGGGAAGTTAATATAGATCTTTTAAAATTGCACAATATATTCCTAACTACTTAACGTGCTAAGAGAAAAACCAAGGAGAATTAGAAATTATATTGAGATAAATTTAAAAAAAAGTAACATCTAAATTACCAGTTGAATCAGCTTCTATTATCTATATTTTCCTGTTGATCTTCAAACATACTTTCTTTCTGTCTTGAATGTTTGCCAGTTTTTACTTCAGTACTATAACTTCTGGATTTAAAAAGGCAGATATTCCTGGTGATATCATCTACTTTCAGAGAGTTTTCTTTCTTGCTTTTCTTATTGAGAAGATAATGTGAAAAGATGAGGATGTCAGGAAATAAGGTGACTTGGGACCACCTTATCGTTTTATTTAGACTCATTTTATCTTAGTTTTGATTTGTTTAGGTATCAGCCCTCCTAGGTGAATGTTTGAGTGCTTGACTGGAATGTATCTTTTCAGTTCTGAAAACCTGCAGAAAACTTGTTCTGCTAGAACTTCCTAGCCCGTCTATCTCTAGGCCGGCCAAAAGGAGAAATGTGTCTGTTTTGTAAGTAGTAGGAGGTAGCAGATTTTACTCTGCATTTTAGGAGCTTTTAAAATGCAGCCCAGTTCCTTAGATTCCTGCATAAACCAAACTCAGCAAATAGCTCCATGGGTGAAACTGGCCAAGAATTTGAACCAAGTGATATTTGAACCATCTTTGCTCTATTGCTCTATATCGACTAGAATTTGTTGGTTTCCTTTCCATTCACAAATGTTTTCTACCTGGAATTGGTCAGCTCTTCTGTTCACATCCATAAGAGGCAAATGACTCCAAAAGAAGAAATGATCTTCTTTTCATTAAAATTTTTTTCATCTAGTCCTCCTTAGTTCAAGAATCTCTGATGGATTTAAAAATATGATTTTAAAAGTTATATTTGAAGATTTGTTTGTTTCTCAGTTTTGGCAGAAATGTTGTTCTTCTAACTTCTACAAAGTGAAAGGTGCATTTGCTATGTCTTAGGAACATAGTTTCCCATCTTCAATAAAATGTTCAGGAGAGTCAGGGATTTATCTCAGTGGCTTAAGTGCCTGCCTGGCAAGCGTCAGGTCCGGAGTTCGATCCCAGGTACCAAACCAAACCAAACCAAACCAAACCAAACCAAATCCAAACAACTTCAGGTGAAGAAATCAGACAAAAGGAAAGAGGAACTAGTATGGATGAAGGGGAAACAGAAGGAAGGGAAAAAGAAAAAAAAAGACAGTATACTGCTAGTTTCTCTTAGTTTGTTGAAAAGAAAGGTTTATGCTAATATCATTTGGAGAATTTTTTATGCCCATATCTTGTACTCTGAGTAACTACTTTGAAGATAACAATACACAATGTATTAACTCTTGCTATACTTCTGTTATTTTGTTTTGAATCTTTGTTTTACTTTTCCACAAAATAAAACTTCTTTCAGAAGGAAAATTGTGTGGGTGTGAAAGAAAGTGATGCATCTATCTTTCTTTAAGTCCTAGTTAGGAAGATGTAACATTTTAGGAAAAAGTGGACATAAGTGTAAGTGAACTGTACCTTCATCTGGGTAAAGATTCTTAGATTCCTTGACTCGCCCTTGAAATATAGAGGAAAAATAAGGAGACAAAATGTTGCCAACAGAATAAGAAAAGATAGACTGGTAAGAAGCATGTATGTTCAAAGATAATAATAAGAATAATGCAGTAAATATTGGATAATGTCAGGAACTTCAAGTCTCAAGAATGCTAAGGTTTTCTGAAATAAAGTTCATCCAAACAGTCTCTTTAATAGGTAAATAATACTCTAGACATAAAAAGCAAAATTAACCTGGTGTTCAATATTACCTTTAAGTTTTCTTCACCTACAGTTGTTAAGACTTGATTTATTCAGATTCCGTATGAAATCTCCAAGGAATCATTTACCCTGTTTACTTTTCCATAAGCTACCCTCCTTTGTTAGTCACATACAAATTTATGTGGCAATCTAGCTACAAAATACATTTACCTTTTGCTCCTGATTTTAATTTGTAATACATTGACCATCTTTAACAAGAACAAAACCACATGCACTGTCTAATGAGCACTGATAAATATTACATTTCTTTACAGTGAACAAATTCTTGCCCCCTGTTGTTTTCCTAATAGCATAAATTAGCAGGCCATGATTGCTGGAGCTTCTTTGCTTCTCATCAGAGAAATCACTGTGATCATCTTTCCCCCCACACTGCATTCATTCATCACAGGGACCCTGAGCTGTAAATATTAAGCATTTCTATTATTAATGGCACAGCCTGTCTCTTTTTAGCTGGTTTCTGGTGAAGTATCTTGACATCCTCTTTACAGATATCATTGTTATGCTATTATGTACCTTGCTGGTCTCCACAATATGCCATGTATATCATTATTTAATTAAACCTTCATAACTGCTCTGAGAGTTGTACATTGTCATATTAATTTTGTATATGAGGAACAAAAGGTCTTAGAAATTTTACTTGCTTGAAAGTAGTCAAGCAAAAATTTTAACACAATTCTGATTCTGAAGCCTGTATTCTTTCTATTCCTCCATGTTATTTTCTTCCTATTCAGTTTTCCAGACTTTTATTTCTCTTCTCACAGGTCTTGGAAATTCTTTGTAGTAAGAAAACCAATTTTTGAGTATACAAGTCATTCTCTGTCTCCAATTGTAGACCTAACTTTATTCTATGGGAAATTGTTGGTGTAATCCTAATTCGCACTGCTGACACTTATAATTTGGGGGAAGGATGGTAACAATTAGAAAAGGATTGATTTTCATATTAGTATAAAACATTAAAATGACTACAGTATTTCAGGCAAAAATATCCACATGATTTTAGTATAAATAAATATGATTATGACTTTGAAAAAATAATAAACATCCATACGCACATTGCCTAAAGTTAATCATTATTTTGAGAGATTTTTTTCTGTATGGCTTTGACTTATGTGTATGCTTTTACGTCTGAACCAGTGAAATTAAGTCAGGATCTGTCTTAATCTACTAGTACTGCTAAAAAAACACACTAGATACTGGATAATTTATAAAAATACAAAATGTATTTCTTATAGCTCCCAGACTGACAGTTCTAAGATCAAGGTTTCAGCAAGCCCCTGTGTGGTGAGAGTTGCTCTCTGCTTTCAAGATGCCAGTTGATACTTAAATGTTCACATCATGGGAGGTAAAATAGGGCTTAACTAGTTCTTTGCAGATTTTTCAAAAGGTAGTAATCCTGTGCATACAATTAGAGCCTTAAGAGACTAGTGGCTACTTATGGGCTCATGTCTTAATACTATTTCATTGAGGAATGAGTTTCAACATGAACTGTTGTGGACATACAAACATTGAAGCCATAGCACACTCAAAGTAGGCCCTCGCTTCTGAATAATTCAGCATTATCTCAAATTAACTTTAGTCTTCTGTATAGTCAAAATGTATTATTATACCAAAAACAGTATCATCATTTTTACATTACTCATGCCACTAAAATCCAGTCCAATCCATTAAAAGCTCCAAAATGTCCTTTGTAACTGTTTTTTTGTAACTGTTTTTATTTACTGTTTTAAAATGAGAATTAATTCTATTTTGTGTCAGATTATGTCAAGTTCTGATCTTTTAATCATCAAAGTCATCTCGACAATGTTCTTTTGTTGTTGTTTCCATGCCAATGACTTTTTAAAGACACCACAATTGCAATCTTATAAAATGTTGTGCACATTGTATATTCTGATTATCTCCTATGTAACTGAGCCTGTGGCTTGATATCATGTATCACATGTAGACTGAGAGGTGTAAATAATGAATAGATTTAGGTTAAGTATGACAAACATGCCAAACCTAGCTAATGCTGGCTGTCCTACAGTTAGTGATGGTAAGGATCACTTTGTTCAGGCAGCAATCAATCAAATAATACACTCTTACCAGCTTTCTTGCTCATATTTGGTGACTGATGCTTTTAAAATTCATTCATGACCCTTGTGTGAGGAAAAACTTGTTTTATAAAAAAGTGATTCTCTAACTCCATGTTCTACAGTTCAAAGGACAGGAGTCTAGTGCACCACTTCCAAAGATGACAGACTCATGCTTCTTTCTTAGTTTTTAATGATTGATTTTCTTATCATAAATTTGATGTAATTCACATTATTTTTCTCTGTTCTTGTCCCCCCTTTCTACCACTAAACTAAATGTCTTCTATTTATTACATGTATCAAAATCAGTTTCTTATACTCACTTTCCCTAACTAGAATACAATTTCTCCAAGAAGCTCTAGTATCTTTAACTATTTAACTCTAGTATCTTTTAACTAGTAATATTCTACACTATATGGGAAGTAAGACAGGGCAGTCAGTACTCACCGATAGGATAGTGTTGGGCCTCTCAGGTGCTTTCAGTTAATGGGGGAGGGGCCATCTCCATTTATTCATGTGTAGTAAATAGCAATATTTACGTTGAGCTGAGTGCAGTGGCAAACATCTATAATGTGTTTGAGAGCCTAAGGCAGGACGATTGCTGAGCTCAAGTCCAACCTGGGCTTTGTAGTAAGTTCAAGGCCAGTCTGAACTACATATTTGATACTATGTCTCAAAAAAAAATACATCAATCTACTTGCTTTCCTAATAAAATCATCCAAGAAGAAAAACTTTTAAATTTAGTAATCTCTAATTTACAATGTTTTCTGTGTATTAAATATAAAACTAACTCACATGCTGTGAAAGCATTTTACAGTGTATTCTCCTAGTAGTCGATACCTTTAGATCTATATTTAGGTCTATAAATCTACGTCTAACTAAATAATTCTTATGTATTATGACAGGAAGTTGTGCTTCATTTTCTTCATTTTCTTACATGTACAGTTGTTGCAGGATAGTTTTATCAAACAGACACTTCACTTCCTTGAAATTTTGGGGCATGTTTGCTAAAAAAAATTGTGCTGGATTCTATTTTTGAGCTCTTCATTGTGTATCAGAGAGTTGTTAAACGTTCTGTCAGAATCATGTTATCTTGATTACTACACCCACATTGGATTTTTTAATCTGTTGCCGTAAATCCACTAGCTTTATTTTTCTTTTCAAGATTAATTTGGGGAGCTGGGGACATAGCTCAGCAGCATAGCATCCGCCTGGCATGCATGAGTTCCTGAGTTTGATTCCCAGTACCAAAAATAAAAAGGTTGTTTTGGGTTCTTTCTTTTGCCTTAACTTTTGATACATCTTAATAATACTGAGTGCTCCAATCTATGAAAGTAACATATCTACTTATTTATATTTTCCTTAACGTCTATCAGGAATGCTTTCTTATTTCTAGTATGGAAGCCTTACAAGGTTTTTTTCTGGTATTTCCTCCTAATTATTCTATGTGTTTGTTTATTTCTTTACTTAATATTGAAAATAGCATCTATTAAATTTTAACTTTCCACAATTTTTCCACTGGTACTTAAAATGAATTTATTCTTATGTATTAAACCTGTGTCTTGCAACCTTACTAGTTTGTAATACCACAAATTGAAACCATGCCTTTCTGTTCAGCTACATTCCTAACCAGTTTAGTTTAGTTTAGTTTAGTTTAGTTTAGTTTAGTTTAGTTTAGTTTAGTTTAGTTTAGTTTAGTTTAGCTTTTATTTTGAGAAACTGTCTCACTAAGTCACTAAGTTACCCAGTCTGGGCTTCAATTTTAAACACTTCTGTTCCATCATCTCAAAGTGAAGTGATCGCAGGCCTGTGCCACCATGTCCGACCCTGTTAATTTTGCTGTACTTTTTTCCCAGTGGAATCTAGACAAATGTATATTTCTCTGTTTCTTTCTAAACTGATATCTTATAGCTGGTTTTAATTCATTGACTATCAGCTGGCTTCAGGCAGGGTGGCATGGCAGAAAGGCTTTGCAGGGAACAGGGCAGCAGAAGACAGCAGGAAGAAAACAGCAAACAGCAGGTTATAAGCAGCAACAACAGCGGCCCTCTTTCTGTTCCTTATGCCCTATCCAGAATACACCCCCTTAGAACAGGTAGCACTCACAACCAGAGTGGGCCTTCCCATTACCCACACCCAGAACCATGCCAAACCAGTCATTGGATTGATTTATTAATCACACACCATTAATCCCAGCATCACACACTCTAGAGACAGCCACCTCTAAAACCCTCATCTATGACCTTATGAGACTTTGGGGAGATATCTAGACACAAGCCATAACACCTCCTTGGTAAGTGAAATTTTTAGTAAGAACACCCTTTTCATTCCTGGTATATGTCATCTGCATTCTTGTATGTTTTTAGAAAGATTTTATTTGTTTGTTTTTGTTTTTGTTTTCTTTTGGTGGTGATAGTATTGAGGATTTATCCCAGGGCCTTCAGACTACGTTCTCAGCCCTATTTTCCTATTGATCTCAGAAAGGATCTGGTAAAGTCCCAAAATTATCTAGGCTTGACTCAAACTTTGAATCTTACTGCCTCACCCACTTCTTAGTGATGGGATTACAGGCATGCCTCACCACGCCCAGTGGTGTTGCTTAATTTCTAAATATTCGAGCACTTTTATTTTTTCAATATTTTAATTCCTTGTAACCTACAATGTATTCTCTATGAGTTTATTTTTAAGAGCTTTAATGAATTATAAGTAATATTAAATAAAGCATTTAGTACATTTTGAAATAGGTTTACAACAGTGAGGCAATCTATAACATCAAAAAATATACATTTATGATCTTCAAAAGTTTCCCTGTGATTATTTTTGTGACACGTTCCTTTTGCTGCCCTTTGTTCTTAATCTTTACCTTTAGCTCATACAAACTAAATCAAGGTTAAACATGCATAATTTCTATCTCAGTAGATTAGTTTGCATTTTTAAAACAGTATTGAAAATTAGTATCACCTTTTTGGTAATATATCTGTCCACTTATTTTCCTCCCGTTTTATTGGTTTTTTATTTTGTTACTGAGTTTTCACAGCTATGGATAGATAGGTAAACAGGTGGAAGAACATGTTCTCTGTGGACAGTATTGTTTCATTGATCTGTTTGTAGTATTGATTGCTGTAGTTTTAAAATAAATTCTGCATTGCTGGATGGTGGTAATCCCAGCACTTGGGAAGCTGAGACAGGAGGATTGCTGTGAGTTCAAGGCCAACTTGGGCTTCATAATGAGTTCAAGGCCATCCTAAACTACATACAGAGTAAGGCCATGTGTCAAAAATCAAAAGAAAACTGAGACAACAAAAAAGTTTTGCACATAGGTAGCATATATGTTAAATAATTCTTTTTTCTGCTAAGGCTATCAAAGATGAATCATAAAATCAGGTTTTAATTTCTAAAAAAAAATGCTGCTATTTGTTGTTTATATAATTAATAAGTAAATAGGTTAAGGAGAATTAATATTAAACCAATACTAATTTTTGTGATCCATGAACAGTTTACCTCTCTATTTAGTTAGATCTGAATTGTATTCTCTCTGCAGTGTGTTTTGTAGTATTCAGTATCCCCATCTTATATATCTTCTGCTGTTTTATTTCTATATACGTCTTATTTTAGATGCTATGGCTATGGAATTTTGAATTTTTTAAATTTTATTTGCTTCTCAATTGCATGGTAAAATGCTTTTTGTATGTTAATCTAACAACCTGCAACTTTAATAAACTTATTAAGCCATGTAGCATTTTTAATTAGAATGTCTTTATCCACAATTCTGCAATTTACAAATAATTTTAATTTTCCCATTCAAGCATGATTTACTTTATTTGTTTTTACTGCTGCAGTTTCTAGGACCATCAAAGCAATGTTGAATAGAAGTTGCGAGAGCACACTATCCTTGTCTTATTCCTGATGTTAAGGAAAAAAAAATTTAAACATTCATAAATAAATATCATGCTAACTGTAGAATTTTGGGATACTTTTACTAATTAGATGATCTTTTCTTGAATTTCTAATCATTATCTTTTTTTTCTTGCAAAGAGTCATAATTAATTCTGCCACACATCTTACTCACATCTATTGAGAAAGCCATATAACTTTTTCATTACCTTTTTAATACAGTGGATTTCCTTGTTGATATTCAAATATTAATTATTTTATTTCTGAGACTACATTTGGTTCTGAAGTAATACCTTTTTATGCATTTTTTAAAATTAAATTTTTAACGTTTTGGTAGGAAAATTTGCATCTCATTCATGAGAAATATTGGTTCATACATTTCTCTAATACTGTTTTTTATGTGATTTTCCTATCAGGATATCAGTCTCATCGGATGAATGGAGTAGTATTTTCTTTTCTATTAGTTCCTCTATACATTCTCAACTAAATTTTATCTAATTGATTAAAAAATTAAGGAAACAAACTAAGTCTAACTGTACCCAGCACCATCTTCATATATTCTATTTGTTATTCACTTGCTCACTTACTCTGCAAAATTTATTGAATGCTCACAATGTCTCAGGTACTGTGCCAAGGCATGAGTAAATAATTATTTAAAAGACCATTTTTTACTTTACTCATGAGATTTGGAGTCATATAAGTCATTAGCCTTGGCATACTTGTGGTGACTGGTGACTTCTTTGTTCTCATAACAATCTGTCATGATGCATATCTTTTAAAAAGTTTTCAGTCAAAAAATGACTGCAAAGTTTATGGACTACTAGCACAAAGGATTGAAAATCTTGCTCATTCCCAACAGCTCTTATGTCTTGTCCCACAGAAAAGTATATGAGTAGATTTACAAAATGTTAAATTTTAAACTGTACTGTAAAGCACTAAAGTTTATATCTGGTATTGGTCATAATATTTTGTAAAAACCATAGGGTTTTTAAAAGTTTCCTGATCTCATTGATATAATTTCTCTATCTCCAATTTGTTCTAGTTTTATGAGTATGATATTGTTACTGTTGAAAGTAAAGACTTTATCCAAAAGCTCTCTGTAATGAAGAATGCCTATAAATGACACATGACTGGGGTTATCATTGCTGCTTAATCTCTGAATTCATTATATCCCAGGACATAATTAATTTTTAAACCCCATTCGATGACATTCTAACATTGTAAAATAATAATGCTTAATTAAATTAAAGTAAAACATTTTAATTCTAAATAATTTAGCAAAAATAATAATATATAAACCTATGAGTTGCCCAGGTAATTTGATGACTTTGTAATTGCACCAATATGCAAGTGTAGATATTAAGCACAGTACCTACTGAGTTGATTTGAAGCAATTCTTCATTTCTGTCCTAGTTACTTTTCTCATTGCTGAGATAAAATATCCAACCACCAAAGTTAAAGGGCAAAAGGTTTATTTGCTTCACAGTTTGTAGAGGTTTCAGTCCATAATCAGCTGGCTCCAAGGCAGGGTGGCACATGGCAGAGGACAACAGTTCTTGGCAGAGGAAGACAGCAAAAGCAACACGGAAGAAAGTGGGAAAGACAAGACTCTTTCTGTCCCTTATATTGTGTGCAGGCTCTCCTCCCTAGGGCGGATGTAGCATTCACACCCTTAGTCCCAGGATCGGACCGTGAATCACTCACAAACTCTAGATTCAGCCACCTTCCAGAAGCCTGTGACCTATGATTGCATTAAGCCTTTGGCTGACATCTAGATACAAACCGTAACAATTTCAAAGCCTGTTTTATCATCGTATGTGGACATGATGTTGGTATAACTCACATATGCCACCAAAGGGGAGAGAATATCTGATGTCATTGTAAAGACGACTTTGGATCTTATATTTTTAAAATTTAAAAACAGTTTTCTGAGCGAGAAATAACATCTTTGTGTGTGTGTCTATATTAAAATATTCCTACTTGGGATGAATAAACAATTTACGCCTCAAGTAGACAATCTTTGCATTTTTCATCAAAACCCTTTCATTCTGTGCAAGAGCAGCCATGTAGTATGCCCAGATAATGTGAGGGTTTAATGAAAATTTCTGACTATTATAATTGTTCTCTAAATTCCCACTTGGTGACAACCTTTGTGAGATAATTACATATCATCAGTGTTCTAATGAACTACGAGACACTTAATGCCTGGACATGAAGCAAAGTAGCTAAGAAACATGTGTCATAGGCAGTTTCGAAGCAACTAACGTACAAAAATGTAGGCTTCATTAACAGTGTTCAGAAAGACAGATGAGTCTCCATTCTGCCTAACCCAGTGGTTAATTTATTGACTCACTTTACCAGTGACGTTCCTTTGGAGGGTTTTTAATAGTTTCTAAGTTGCTTGCTGAAGTTTTAATAGACATTTGCCTCACTGAGTTCAATAAATGTAGAGTGCAGTTTGAAATCTTATAACCCAAAATGTAAGCAACTGACTGAATGAGGTTAGAAAGGATTTGTACTTCCTCTAAATATACTTCTTAGCTGAAATCCATGAAAAAAAAAAAGATTTCCAAAATATCTACCTACTTTTGGAAAACTTTCTCCTATTTTATGTTAAGACCTTTGTTCCTACAAAACAGAGAAAAATATGTCAGGAACAGAAGAAAAAAGAGGCTATTCCTTCTAACTTACTCTGGAGTAGATTTTGGGAGCTGTGTAGGATTTGAAGACTCAGGTTGAAGCCATTCAGGTTAAAACAAAATAAGGGGTGTACATATTCTCATATCCCACTTACTTGGAACCAAATGCATCTTGGATTTTAAGGATAGCCAGTCGTTTGTACAGTGCTACTGCTGATATATTTCACCATACATAGATGACTTTTTTTTGCTACCAACTTAAGACACATAAAAATTAATAATAGTTAAGGTGTACAAAGTGTTAATCTGCTGGGGACACTAGAGTACTTTCAGTTAAACTCACTAATTCCTTAGTATGGTACTGTCAGGAAAGGACAGTTGTTATCTACACTTTATGAAACCTATTTAGGTATATTTTCCAAGGTCATGCAATTGTTATATTTAAAAATTTGAAGTTGAGCCTGCATCATTTACCTCCAAAGACCAATACTGTGAAATAACAAATTACTAGGTGAATGCACCTTTTCAGAAAAGAAAAGTACAATGTGTTTTTTCTTTTGCTATTTTTGATGAATACAATAAGTGTTGCTTAAGTTACCGGGCAAGTTCAATTACAAATGTCAATCACTCATGCAAAAAACACTTAAAGAACAATGAAACAAAGATAATATTGATTTGTGGTTTTAATATTTTGTTATTTCTAAAATATACAGTTTTGATTATGTTTATTTTTGTTGTGGCTACAAAGTGAGCAATAAAATTAAGTTAAGCTTTAAGGAAAGTAAAAAATTATATATATATATTTTTTGTCTTTTAAAGACAGGGTCTCACTATGTAGTTCAGGCTGGTCTTGAGCTCACTATCACTCAGGCTGGTCTCAAACTCACACCAATCCTCCTGCCTCACCCTCCCAAGTGCTGGGTTTATAGGCATGTGCCACCATGCCTGGCTCTAAGAAATTATAATTTTAAATAAAAAGTTTCTTTAATATTTTAAGTCTCATAGTTACTATTAATTTCCATAAATTTAATTGGCATAGCTATTTAAGTATCCTTTTAGCTAGGTATTTCATGATAAAAATCAGTAGCACTGTCCTAAGGTTTCGCTTTTCCACTGTGGAAGGAAAAATTATAATTTTAAAATTATGCCAGTGAAACAATTAATTTTTCAATGTTTGGACTAATGATTTCAGAAAATAAAGAAGATGATAGTGATACAGGGGAATGAAACTCCCAACTCACTATGTCTGGTATGAATTCGTGTTCTCTAAAATCGAAGAATGAATTTTAGGAACAACGGAGGTTAAGAGCAGAATATATTTATTGGGAGAAAGAAAGAAAGCTTCTGTCAGAGAGACAGAAGGGGTCCCGAGTGGGTTGCCAAAGACTGTCATTTTAGGGACTTTTTATAGAGTAGACAGGTCCAAGGTGGGGAAGAATGGGAATTCCTAAGATGGGCTTAAGGTGGGACAGAACTATGGTTAACCAATAAGGTTAATTGCTCAGGTAAAATTGATTAAGTCCGGAACAAATGGGGATATGAGTCACGTAGCCAGTGAGCATGTTTAAGGAACAGTGACTCTTTCCCTAGGGGGTCGAGGCTGGTGACTCTGGCTTCCTTAGGGAGCCAAGGACCTATTTAGAATATCAGTCCTCAGGAAGTGGGTGCATTTCTTTGATCTGTTGTCCCAGGACCAGCCCACAGCAGGAGGTGCTTTTCTCCTTTACAGTTGCAAGGTATCTAGGTTTTTGCATTGGCTCCATGGAGGACCTGGCCCTGTCTGACTGCCTATAATAATTCTAACTATCTCAGCTTCCTGTAACAATAGTACCCTAAAAATGTATGCTAGGATCAATATTCTCTAGTTTGACAAGTGTAAATGAAGACTGTATTTAGGAAGCATGATCTGTCTAATCCGAGAATCAGATGATGAAAATTGCCACTTTGACATCTGTGGTTACACCTTACTTTTGAAATGTATATGTACTGTATAGAGTTTAGGGTTCAGAAGAATATCTGTGGCTTGGGGATTTTAGGTCATTTAATAAGCTGATCATGTAAATATCAAATTTTAGGGGAATCCTATGGCTCTCTTTTCTGTGCCATTGTATCCAATATCATTTTCTTAGGTATATTTCCTTAGAGAGTTCTCTATAGTGCAATATAGTGCAGTGTTATGATTAAGAACACACATAATAGCTTAAATCTTGGGTTCATTTCCTCAGAGGTTTCTCTGAGGTGTTATTTATGTGACTACTAGGCAAGCGACTTAGCCTAACGAGGATTGTGCAGAGGCAGTGAGTTAATGCATGGAAACTTGCAGCAGAGTTCCTGGCATATTCTGGGTACCCAGAATTATTACATGTCATGATTAGAAATTGTGAGTTTTGTTCTCTCTTTTGTTTCCTTCTTTATTCCTTTGCTATGCCTACCTAGAATTTCTTAGTTTCTGAAAACATAAGATCAGTTCCCTCTTCAAATCTATTGAAGTACTATTTCTTAGAAGTATCAAATAGGGTTACCTATTTATAATGAAGGTGACTTAAAGACACAAGTTAGCTCCTCATGTCCAGCAAAGAGGAAAACATTCCTTTCTAATACTCTGAGTTTTTCTCTCAGAGTATGTCTGCAAGGTGTCAAACGTGGTGGGAATATTGTGATTCTCAGGTCCTTGAAACAAACCAAAGTCTTTTCCTTCTTTTTCTTTGTATCACATGTGAAATCAGGATTGTCCAGAGCACATGTGTTTAAAACTTCTCACTTTTGTCAAATATGTTCAAGTGTTTTACTTCTTATATGCTTCATGGCTTCCGCAGAGCAAAGTATTTTCATCTTACTTTCCTGGATGGCCCAACAAGTAGAAAGGGAGCCTTGTGAAATGTGAGAACATTTAAAGTCACACAGTTGAAAACAGCTCCAAAATATTGGCTTTATATTGCACTATTTAAGGGCTGGGGATCTAGCTCAGTGGCCTAAGTGCCTGCCTGGCAAGTGCGAGGTCATGAGTTCAATCCCCGGTGCCCCCCTCCCCCAAAAAACAACTTTCCTTCGCCCTCCTAATAAACTGCACTATTTAAAACAATTTGGGGCCATGGAAATCACTCATTAAATGGGTCCTAGACTAAATACTAACTTCTGCTAAAGGACATACCTAAACAAATACTCATACTCTGGGTTTACAAAAATTCCGGAAAAGTAAAAATAGAATAATAATTGTCAATTACCTTTCTGAGTGCTTATGCAAAAATCACAAAGTCATGAAAAACAACCAAATAAAGGAACAATGAGATTACTCACGCAGAAAAATTAAAGTTTCAACCTAAACTCTACCTCAAATTTCAAAGCAACGATTCAGAACAAAGCTAATAAAACAATATTTAGTCAGCACTTACATTGTGCTTGAAGTTTGCCATGGAATGGGACCATGTATTTTTGACTTCTCATTCTCAGAATCTTTCCTTTTGTGGCAAGTGGTGATGATGTCACTGGGCAGGCTTGCCATGCTCTGCCATCTCTGTATAATTTGTCACTTTCTTCTAAATGCTAACATGCATACACCCACTGCTGACACAAATCCTTTATATATCCTTCTCATTATGTATCTCAAATAGTCCATATGCATACCCATGCTTAATGCCCACTCCATGTTTTGTGATATGCTGTATAATTCTAGCAAAGAGTATAGGTTTGACAATATTCCTTGTTCCTTAATGTACAACTGAGTACGATTGGAAATGTCTCTTGCTCTTTAAGGTAGAATTTTCTTTATTCTACCTAAGACTGGAAAATTTTACTCTTTTAGATTATAAAGTACCTTGAACATAATAACATTCATCATAAATACACACAGTTGCAAACTCTATTGGGTTTTTTTTTTTTCCTTAAGAAAAGGGAGCTATTTGATTCAACCTTGGCCTTCAAGGATAAATCACTTGAAAGTTATAACTGTGTTCTCATCAGCTAGTGACCATATTCAACAGACATAAGAACACTCTTTTGTTATCAAATGGCATATACATAATCCTGCTGCCAAAGAAGAAAAATTCTCTTTGAAAGTAATTGGCAACTTGTATTTCACCTTTCATTAGCTGTGAATTTATAATGGCTCTATTTTTTTTTTTCTGTAGAAAGTAATGGAAATGTTCTCTATTCATCCCCTCCTGTCACACTCAGTCACCCAAGTTTCCATGCTATCAGTTGAAATAGAAAACAAGCTCCAAAGCTTTAGGTCGCTGTCCTGGGCTATGCACACAGCTGGCACATGAATGAAAAACAGAACCTGTTGGAAGGCAGGAATCATTTGTTATTTCTGCTTGAAAAGAAAGCTCAACTAGAGTATTTCTTCTCCTTCCTTCCTTCCTTTCTTCTCTCTCTCTGCGTCTCTCTTCCTTTCTTTTTTTCTGCTTTTTTTATTTTTTGTCTTGGCACAGATTGATGTAGTTCTCCCTCTTTTCACATAATTGATGTAAAATGGATTAGCGTAAAGACCATGTCTTAGAAGATCCTTTCATTCTTTGTTTGGCAAACATTACTAACTTGAAAAGATGTAAGACAGAATTTTTTTCTTCATATGTTTAAGGGTATCATCTTTCTTTAATGTTAAATAATTTATATTTTGATATCCTGGGTCCTATAAAAACAGCAAGTTTGCAAGGAACGGTGTACTAGTTTTTCCTGGTTAAAATCTTCATGGGTTGGAAAATAGTTTGGTTCCTTAAAAGAAAGCCACCAAACTGTGCAGAATGGAGAGGTATTCCTCAGTATGCTCACCATAGGGACCTTATAAAATATGATTTACCATAGTATGATTGTGAGTTATTTTTCTAAGTATAGATTTTTATCCTGTGTAAAGTACTGTGTGATAAGACAATTGAACAGTATGTAAATGAGAAAGAAATAGAAAATAGAAGAAATTCGTAAGTCAAATCAATATAAAATATAATCGTAAAGAGAAATGACTCAGTTCGTATTTTCCTCCAGAGACTGCCTGATCCAACCACAGAATATAATAAAAGCACCGCTGTTCACAAAGATGAATAGGCCATGTTTCTATTGAAATGTATAAGTGGTCTTAAGCCATTCCTATGATTGTATTCTTTATTTCTTTCCTGGGCTTCTAGTCACATCTGTCCTACTTTTAAAAACATGTTGCTCCTGTTCCCTTAAAAGCTTTATTTGTGAGTGGTGACGTTAAAGAAAGGTCTCTGTGGCAAGCGACAGTGGTGCCCTTCCATATCCCCAGTACAGCATTTAAGACTTGTCACTGCCAGCTCTTGAGATTCTTTGATGGGGTGGGCACTCTCTGATTATTAGAGAACTCCTGTGCAACCTGTGGAACAAGTCAAAACTGGCAGTAAATTAACGCCCTGCCACGATTACCTCTCAACCAATGATGTTTGGAGAACTGAGGTTTAACTTTACCAAATCTGAACTCCTTGAGAAAGAAAAGCCTGATGTGGGCATTTAACAATAACTTCCAATTTATCACCCCTAGAACAGAGCTATCTTTGCTTTCAGCAATGTTGACTTAATAAAATCTATCAGTTGCCTTTCTGTCCCTGTTTTACTTCTCCGTCCCTCAAGTTAGAATGTATTCATCTTCCATATAATACCCTGGCATTGAAATCTTTTCTCAGGGTCTTATTCTGTGGGAAAACAAGCTAAGTTGTTGTCGTGAATCTTTATAATAACTACCCCCCGGGACTGAGAGGTAGAATTCTAGACTATTCATGAAATGTCTAGATGTGACGGACAGAATTGATAAGAATACTGAAAACTGTTAGCCTTACTAAGCCTCATGTTCTCTTCTGTAAAGTATTGATGATCATAAAACCCTCCTAACCAGAGTTTTGTGAAAATTAAATGAGGTAATGCATTAAGCATTATGAAAAGGCAACTAGCAGGGTGATAAAGTGTAACCAGATGAGTCAGATATCCCAGCTGACTGTGCTTTTGGTCCTTTGCCCAAGTACTCAGTGGGCACCTTGCAGAGAAGGAAATCTGCTCACTATCTATCTGTGCTCTATTCAAAAGTTACAAAATGCACTTTGCAGGAAAATTCTTAATGTTGGATACCATAAGTAACTTAAACATTTAAGAATATCTTCACTCTTGCTATTGCCTCCCTGCACATATGGACACATTGCTACCAAATGGAGAGATAGAAAAGGGTAGCATTGAAAAGAGTAGCATTTGTTTTCTAGGATGGTATGTTTTAAAAATAAGTTCTTCGTTTAAATTTAATACCAAAGTAAGGACCATGAACTGATTAAAGGCAGAATTATGTCAAATGTGCTTTTGTTTTATATTTTTGGTGGTAAGGAAGACAAGATAAATGCATTTATTTGTGGAAGAATGACTATATTTCCAATAAGATTCCATGCATATATCTCAGGTGGACATAAATTTTGGAGAAGGAATATTAACCAATGTGCTATAATCTTTCATTATGCTGTGATATTTTGTTTGAGATGTAGAAAAAATAAATAGAAAAATATAAAGAGCACAGAGGTTGGTCACTTAGATGCCAGGGTTAAAATTCCTGCACTGCCACTGTATTTGCTATATGACATTTTATTTGATTGGCCTTGTTATGTAGTTTTCACTCTGAAAATTGTATAACAAGCTGGGCGTGGTGGCTCACGCCTGTAATC